>PVJH01017839.1:0-46788 GCA_004026705.1 Nesogale talazaci
GGGGAGTTCTCTGGCCCCTTGGCTGGGGTGTTGGTGCCTGGCCATGATTTGATCTCATCCAACTGTGCACTTTAGATGAAGGCCTTTGAGTGTATGGGAATGCATTTCAACACCACAACAAAGATGCCCAAACCCGTTGCCTGCGGTCATATTTAAGCCTCAAGTCAAAAATCTCCCCTCAAGTCTCTTACAACCAAACAGTAGCTTAGCTTAAAGCAGTAAACAATGACTGCCTTGAGCATCCAGCTCCGTAAAAATGCATCTCTACAGAAACCAAGGAACAACAGCAGCTGGGAAGATAGGCACCTTAGGGGGCAGTGGGAGTTTGTTAAAGGGGGAGGGACGGAGTAGGAGAAGAGAAGGGGCATGCTGCCCAGATGGAAGGACGGAATGGTGGACAAGCAGTGCCTGAACGAGTGTCTCTGTTCCTTTCTACATCCCGTCCACCACCAGTCTACAAAAGCCAACAAAGAATGTAACGATAGGATCAGGAAACGTTCAGAAAAAAATTAACGAGTGCTATAATGGATGTGTCTAATGGAGTCTTGGTGGCATAGAGGCAACGTGGCAAAGTGTTGACATACTGAGCTGTTAACCACCAGCTCAGCAATTCAAAACCACCAGCTGCTCCTTGAAGAGTGATAGTCTCAGAAGCACACAGGGACAGTTCTACTCTGTCCCGTAGGGTTGCTGTGACTCGGTGGTGGTGAGTTCAGAGTTTGTTTTAAGGCTTATATGAGGACATATTTATTCCATATATTTTATTTTCTGGCCATCCTGTCAGTCAGCTGCACCAATTTTGTCATCATAACCAAGGCTCTGGTGTAACTGTCTTGCTGACAGAAACCCTGTTCAACAGAAACACAATGGAAGTCACGCACATGTCAATTCCAAGTAGCCCCACTCACAAAGGTAAAGGAACTCACGTGACATGAGTTCCAGTCATGTATTTCATTTCATCCCGAGTGTCCCGAGTTATCAGAAGGTGGCCGGCCTCTGATACACTCACAGCAAGGTTTCAACAGGCAGTTGTGCAGAGATAATGATTATTTATTA
This sequence comes from Nesogale talazaci, assembly GCA_004026705.1. Taxonomy (NCBI): domain Eukaryota; kingdom Metazoa; phylum Chordata; class Mammalia; order Afrosoricida; family Tenrecidae; genus Nesogale; species Nesogale talazaci. The sequence continues at coordinate 1,057 of PVJH01017839.1, forward strand.
TGACAACAATACAGAGATCATAAGAGAGAGAGAGAGAGAGAGAGAGAGAGAGAGAGAGAGAGAGAAAAGAACAATAGGAGTTACACATATATCCTTTCATGGTACATGCTCACCTCTGCTCTGCTGGATGGTCGACGTGGAGAGAGAGACAGGAGAGCGGCAGGTTGGAGAGAGGCAGGCTGGAGCATGGCAAGCTGGAGCCCCCTCTATCCTATATCTAATCCCTATATACCCTCTGGAGCCAAGCCAGGCCCCCAATTACAGGCAAGGACATATGTCACAGGAGAGGGCTGTCTTAAGGGCTATATGGTGATAAGGGGAGTGATCTTAGGAATGCCTACGTGACTATGTGAAGAGGGGAGTGAAAAGACCAGACCTTAACCTGTGGGGGGTAGATAAACATTTCTGTCAGGTTAGGGGCCATTAACAATGGCTCTTGAATCCACTCCCCCCTCCCCCACCGCCCCAACAGGCTTCGAGGGAAGCAGCTATCATCCTAACAGTAGAGGAGTTAGCTTGTAGTTAGACAACACAAAGGCCTTAAGTAACTGGGAATTTCAGGGAGAATAGCTAACTTAACTTCCACACCAAATGCTGGTAAATAGTTTGCTTAATATTTTGGAGTATAATAATTATGGAAAAGTTCTGTCTTCATTCCACACCGAGTGATATTATCTCAACAGGTAATCAATATAACAAATGATGATTGAGACTTGGCTTTTCATATGAGGGCTTTGGAATTCGGTGCACATTATATACTGACAGCACACATTCCTTCCAATTGGTCACATTTCAAGCACCAGGTAGCCTTGTTGGGCAGTTCAGATAAAGAATTAGAACTGAAATGCAGTTTGAGTCAAAGTGTACAAACTTGAAAGATATTTTTTTTATAAACATTCAGTTCCAGAAGTTGTAAAAGTTTCCAAATTATTCTATGGATATTTTCAAAAGAGTATTCAATGGATTCTAGATTAAAAGCAAGACAATGGAGTGAACTTTGTAATTAGTGACTATCAACTCTTTAAAACCAAAACCCATTTCAATAAAGCTTAAGGTTCATTTAAAAACTCAAAATGATATTTAAGTCCCCAGTGTATATGTTAAAACAAAGGTGCTCACAATTCTAGCATTTAATGCCCAGATTTTGGTTTGTGCAATGAATCGGTGTCCATATATATATATATATATATCCTATAATTAATGTTAATTGCTTAATGTAGGAAAATGTTCCTCCACTGCCATGTCAACTGTAACAAAAACCACCAATGATAATTTGAATCTTTGTGAGTACATCCAGGACCATGCACTGGTGCCTGCAGAGAGCTAGAAATTGGAGTCTTAGGTTTACTTGGAAAGGACACTCTGTTTTCCAAGAATATATTGCATGCATGTTATCTAGGAACAAGTATTTGGGAAGCCAATTAATCTATCTTCCTACTGAAGGGCTCCTGCCGCTCCGACCCTCTTCATATTTTGAAGTGGAGTTGGCTGTTGGCAGCGGCCGATCCCAGGAATTTCGAGGCATTCTGACCTCGTTGCCTATTCCTTTGAGGCCAACAAGTGCGCGTTGGGTACAGGTATTCCCCAGGGGCTGGAGCAGGCAGGTTCACTGTGGCCGAAGCTGGGACCAGTGCTGGCTGTAACCATCCAGAGGGACAACAGGCGCTCATGTGTTGTGTGTGTGTGTGTGTGTGTGTGTGTGTGTGTGTGTTAACCTGAGACCCAGCAGACAGTTTCAATGGAGTCTGGTCAGGCCCACTTGCTTATGTCCTGCTTTGTGGCAGTTTTTAAATGACAGTGGTAGAGCAGTTTAGAATGTCTGCCCCCAAGCTTATTTGACCTCTCACTGCCATTGAGTCAATTCTGATGAACAGCAATCTTATGAAACAGGGTAGAATTGCCCCTGTAGTGGAGACTAAATCTTTATGGGAGCAGAAAGCCTCATCTTTTTCCTGAGGGGCAGCTGGTTTCTCAGAGTCCTCTTATTTGGCCCACTGTCTCCTTTTCAGAAGACACAACAAGCGAAAACAAAAACTATTCCATGATGCCTTTGGCAACGAAAAGTCTGTGTACTATTAACCGACCAAATCAAAACCAAACTCACGGTCCTTGAGTCACGGGATAGGGTGTAGGCATCTGCTTTTGTAGGCTCTCTGGATCATTTCAGCGCCCCCACCCCCTCGGGCCCCGTAGGAGGCATCATCCACTTTAGGGAGCATGGTTTTGAAAGAAATCATGTGACCTGCAAGCCTGCAATATTTGCATCTAGCCCCTTAAAAGAGTAGGCGGATGCACACCCATGCTGAACCAGCATTAACCACAATAGCAAAACGGTGGAAAGGATCAAAATGCCTCTTCTGTGGAGAAATGATAGATAAACTCCGTAACATAGCATGATGGAATACTATACATCCCTAAAATCAATGATGAAACTCTCAGCCACCTTATTACACGGAAGGATTTAGAAGACATTAAGCTCAGCAAAGGCTGTCAGTCTGGCAAAGAGACTTTATGAGAAATGCTGTATGAGACCACTATTATAAAGAAAAACAAATTTAGGAGATTGGTTTACACACCAAAAGCAGCAGACGTTGAAGGCTTCGGGGAGGCAAGGAAGGCAGGGAAAGGGAAAAAGGTAAGAGAGAGGGTGGGAATTTATAAACAAACTAACAATAAGGCACAGGTACACATGGATTGAAACAAATACCTCTCTCTATCGATATCTATCCATGCATACATATAAATAGCAGCTTTCATTCTGAAATATTCTACCAGTAAAGTGTAAGACATGAAAAAATAATAATACTTTATAAATTGTCAAGTGTTCATGAGGGAGGGAGGGGAAAAATGAGGAGCTGATACTAAGTGCTCAAGTAGAAAGAAAATGTTTTGAAAATGATGATGGCAACAAATGTACAGATGTGCTTGACACAATGGATGGATGTAAGGATTATGATAAGAGCTGTATGAGTTACCAATAAAATGATTCAAATTTTTAAAAAAGAATGAAAAAATTTAAAAACCCATAAAAATAATAGTTGCCACCCAGTAGACTTTCCACACCTGGGGACTCCAGTGTGTCAGAGTGGGACTGTGCTCCACTGGCTGTCAAAGGGCTGAGTTTTGGGGAAACGGATCACCACACCTTTCTTTTGAAATGCTTCTGAGAAGCTTTGAACTACCAACCTGGCAGCTATCAGCCAAGCTCATTAGCAGCAGCATCTAGAGACTCCAAGAAAGAAAAGAAAGGTGAAATGTGGTGACCCAGGACAGGTTCCCTCTTTCTTCTGAGCCCCTTGAACTGGATTCTCCTAGACAACAGGAAGCTGGTGCAGGCTTCTGCTGAAGTGGCTCAAGGAGGGTATGGGGGAGGGGGTGTTGCTGGGGAGGTCCCCCACAGCAACTGGTGCTGCAGGTTCTGTTGTGAGGGTTTGGTGGTTTTCCAAAGTGCATCTGCTGTCCTGATCAGGCCAAAGGAAGTAGGTGGTCAGAGGCAGGATAAGAGACCAGCATTCCTTTCTTTATCCTTAGCCAGCAGCTCCCTCCGCATCCTGCAGGAGAATAGCCATGAGAGCACTTCCCAGAACCCTTCACTCCCTGTTTTCCTGGACAGAGGAGGTAATGCTCAAAGGGTCTCAGGGAACTGGGCATCTTGTGTACTAGGGGAACCAATGTGCTCAGGGATGTGGTAAGGTGATGTGGATAAAGGGGGTACAGTGCTGGGTAGGCCTGCTCACCTCGGTCACAGTGGCATTCTGTTGTCCTCTGCATCTGTCCCCTGCCTATGTATGCCATGGCTGGTCAGTCCCTTTGGTCATGCACAGTGCTTGACCGTCAATGGAAACTCATCACTGGTCACTGGCTCAGTCACAGTAGCGAACTAAAAGAGCTGATGCCCTCAAGTGACTCCAATCCTTGCCCCTTAGGTGCCCTCCTCCCATGGACAGAAGCTTCAAGGAAGCACTTATTGATGAGATGCCCAAGCAAGGAGTGACAGCTTAGCCTGGTGGGAGGCTTCCGCAGAGAGGTGACCAGTTAAGCTCCTTGTTGAACGAAGGAGTGAACAAATGAGCCAATGAAACTCAACGCTGGGCTATGAACTTTACAAATGTGCGAAGGGATTGCTCTGTAGTTTTTTTTTTTTTTTTTGGCATCACTGCCCTGGTGGGAGTAGGAAGCCCAGCCTTGCTCCTGGAGAGCTGCTGCTGGATTTGAACCGTCAACCCTGTGGGCTGCAGTCCCACAAACAACCACTATGCCACCAAGGGCTCAACCTGCTCTGTAGTTTGAAACTGAACCCTTTAAAACTTCCCTCTCTGCTGGACATGGGGGAAAGGGCCAGGAGCGGGGCAGCTGAGACGGTAAGACCCAACAAGTTGGGCTCCTGGACCCCCTGCCCAGGCTCTCAGCCAGCGATCGCTGCTCAAGAGCTTTGGCTCAGGAAAATTGTCACCGCTTGGGTGAGAGAGATGAGCTGTCTCTTCTGGAGGACAAATCTCTTTTAATTTTGGTCTTCAGAGGAGGGGTGGGGGTCGGGCCCTCGTTGGAGGAGAGATTGGCTTGGTGAATAATGGTGGTGTCAGATACACTAACACCCCAGGTGAGGGATGATGGGAGAGACACCCAATCCCTGGTAGCTAGGAGATGGTGAGGGACAGTCCTCTGACTGGCCTTCTTTGCCTGTGAGTGCTGAAGCATGGTACCTCAGTGGGATTTGGAAGGTTCTTATCCACCTTCTACAAGGTCTTCTGAAAGGTCTTTGGGGGCATGTATGCTCAGGACTCCAGTCACCCTCCCCCCCCCACACACACATTTTTGTATGTGTGAATATTTCATTTTTAAATGAGTGCTTCTGGTCTTCATTTAAAAAGACCGATGCTCTGTCCCTGCCCACCCCCCACCCCCAGCCCCAACGAGTTTTGTGGCAGAGGTAGGACTTGTTCAATGGCACACAGGGATGACTGGGCTATGGTCCTCTTCATGCACCCACAGGCTCTGCAACCCAGGGCCTGATGAAAAGCCAGGTCTCTTTCCTCCTGTGGCAGGTCGGCTGGGACATGGGGGTGGGGGTGGGAATGGAGGTTGTGTTTGTGTGTGTGTGTGAGGGGGGTGTCTGTGGATGAGCTGCCTGTCCCCTTCCTTGGAACGGGGAGGTGGGTCAGACCAGAAGTACATGCAGGACCCTTCCTCTGGAGCGGCACACATTTACCTGAGCACTTCCCCGAAGGACACCTGCCTGGGGACGGGGTGAGGGGACACAATCAGATACAGAGCACTGGCACAGAGAGACAGTGACAGCATTGGAATGGGTCCTCTCCCTGTCTGTGGTGAAAACCTGGCTGCAGAAAACCAGAAATGCGGCCAGGACACTGCCTCTGAAGCTGTGAGATGAACCCAGCCTGATCCCGGTTTTCCCTTCCTGCCTTTCTGTGCAGGAGTCTTCTTGGCCCCTGCCTCAGTTTCCCCCCTGCTGTAAGGGGAAGAATCCCAAAGGCAAGAGAAGGGTGAAGCGGGTACACACTGACATTTTCAGGACATAGATGGAGGACTCCATTCCGAGGAGGCTACACAGCAGAGAGGAGGGCAGAGAGGGGAGAGGAGCTGGCCACACGCAGGCCTCTGGTGGCCTTCCCTGGACCGCAAGAATGCCTGAGCAGACCTGCCAAGTGGCCTCTGATTTGGGAGGGCAATCATGATAACTCCTATCCCTGGCCCAATTCTTGCTTGCTCTAGGGTGCAAACTGGGGTGAACTAGGCTGAGGAATGATACAGCTTCAGGGGTGAGATGGGGCCCAGGTGGAAAGCCCCCTCAAATGCTTAGAGCGGAATTCGACCATCAGGTTACCACTACGAAAGAGACTGGAAGACTGAACCCTGGTGGCTTAGTGCTTGTGTGCAGGACTGCGGCCCACGGGGTTGGTGGTTCAAATCTCTCCAGGAGCAAGGCTGGACTTCCTACTCCCACTAGGGCAGTGATCACACACACACACACGAACTGTGCGAGAAAGAGACTGGGAGAGGTTTGGGGGGGGGGGTTGGGAGGCAGGGACTGACTTGTGAATATGTTGCCCATGCTAGCCCTGAGTGGGAACTTCTGGGAGCCAGGTGGCACACTGGTTAAGTGCTATGCAACTCGCCAGGTCTCTCTCACCAGCCTGCCGGGGTGGGGAAGGCCCAGGCAGCTGCCTACGTAATCTGCCAGTAGTTCTACTCTGTCCTGTAAGGCTGCGCGGACTCTGCGGGGATCTCCACCGAACAGTCACAGAGAAAGCCAGCCATTTTTCTCTGCCCTGCCTCGGGGTGAGAAGGATCACGCAGGGAGTCGGGGTCCCTTCCTCTCTCTCCGGGGAGTCCGGGATGTGCCTGGAAGGCCATCACCTCCTGCAGTGGACAGGTGCCCCCACCCCGCCCCGCTGTGGCTCTCCAGAGGGAGCTGCAGACAGAGGCCCACGGGTGCGCTCTGTCTTTTACTCCCGGGCAGGTGCAGGCAGTTTCTCCAGGAGCCTCCCTCCCCGGCCGCCCCCAGGAGCGCTCCGGAGCTGGGGGGCTCCTGCAGCCTGGGCCCCGCGGGGAGGCGGCTGAGCCGGCTCTGCTCCAGCCAGCGCTCGCGCCTGTTTACCACTTGGCTGCGGAGCAAATGGATGACCTGGAGGCTACATTTTTCTCCCGGAGCAGCGGGGGAAAATGAATCTCGCCAAGTGTTCCCGACACCACCGTACCAGGTTCCACATCCATCGTGGCCGGGCCGCTGACAGAGCCGCGTGCCATCCCTCAGTCCCCGGAGCTCACGGACTGGGCAGGCGGGCAGGCCCGACATTCAGCATCGCGCCTCGCCTCCGCACCAGGTCCTGAGCCAGAGCGGGCGGACAGCTTGCGCGGCCGGAACCGGCGGCCGGACCTCGGAGTTCAGAGGGCAGAAAGCAGCGTCGGGTCTCAGACCAGTGCTTCTTATGCAACTGACTGCAGGAGCCTCTGGGATATGCTCATCCGGGAGGGGCCAAGAGTGGGTGGGGAGACTGGGGAGGGACTGCACACTCCCTTAGTCCCTTAGATATGAGGGTGAGAAGCCTCCCTCCCCCCTAGTGCCCCACCCCACTCCCAGGACTAGGACCACACTAGGAGCTGCACCCTGGGGGGAAAGGGGTCTTCACCAGCACTGTGAGTGGTGCCAGGGGCTTCATAGCACAGACCTGTGTGGTTCCCCTCTCTCCCCTCGACCTGCCAGCAGTGAGTGCTCCCTTCAGGAAGGGGCAGGGAGTCTCCAACCTGTGGACATCCCCTTTGAGGTCATGGATTCAGGACTTGGAGGATGGTGGGAAGGTATGAGCGGATGGAGAACGTGGTTGGTGCAGCAAACTACACCCTCTCAGTTCTTGCCATCGAGTCCAGGTCTACCTGGAGGGATGCCGTGGCACAGGGCAGATCTACCCCCATGAGTTGTCAAGGCTGTAAAACTTTGTGGAGAGCCCCCACAGTTCCCTCATCTTTGAACTGCTAACCCTGTGGTCAGCAACCCAATGTGTCCGCTCAGGCACCACCGGCACCCCTGGCTTGGGTCATGGCAGCCTATCATTCCGGGAGGAGAAGGGCAGGGGAGCTTGGTTTCCTGTCTGCAGAAAGGCACCTCCACCTGGTGGGGGCCCTTTGCCAGCCAGAAAGTTTGGGACAGGCTGGGCCGTGGGGCCAGGGCCAGGTTGTGGGAGTCACCTAATCCAGTGTCAATTTGAGGATTAAGAGTGTAGGGGTGGAGTCTATCTTGTCAATCTGGAGATGGCCAATGAGACCTCTGTGGGCGTGGTCTTCTCCTGAGAATTCTGGGAAATGTGGTCCTTCCTTCTTGGAGGCGGAGATGCTCTCTCTCTCTCGGTTCACTTCCTTGGGGACTTTCGACTGACAACGCTCGCTGCCTGAGAGATTCGACTGACAAGGCTGGTTCCCCGTGAGACATCCCTGAAGAGAAGCCACATAGACCTACCCTGGTGTGGCCAGACACCTGGGTCTAGAGAAGCCACGTGGAGACTCCTGCCAGCACTGAAACGTTTACACCCCCACTGGATCCAAAGGTTTTCTACCCACTGACTTGTGAGCATCAGCATTTGGCTTCATTGTATGTGGTTCCTGAGTCTGAAGAGGACTTTGTAGATTGGTATCAGACACATGGGCTAATATTGGATTTATGGATTTGATCTGGACTGGGCTGGAATGTTTTCCTCAATGTTCAATTGTCCTTGTATATAGACCTCTTCCTTACATACATGTGAGTGTTTATGGATTTGTTTCTCTAGTCTACCCCGAGTAACATAGTGATGTCCTCCAATGTCACCTGAACCAAGAAAATCCACTTACTATCTCTCTTTGTGCTTCCCCCATTCCTCTCTGTGTGACACACACATGCGCATTCACCAAAAAGTCCCTACAGCCAAGTCCATTCCAACTCCCAGTGACCATACAGGGCAAAGCAGAAATGCCTCAGGTGGTCAGTCTTTATCGAAGCAGATTGCCCCTTCTTTCTCCAACCCTTAGGTTAGCGGCCAAGGACTTAACCCAACACGACACCAGGACGCCTTCCAATTCCACCCACGCGTCCTCATTTTCGAATGATTCTGGGCAACACCTAGAGGAGGGCAACCAAACGAAGCCTGTCTCCAAGAGCATTTTGAGGGTAGTACTCTGTGACACCAGCTCAGAGTCATATCTCTTGGGCTGTCGCATTCTTGACTGGCCTGCTGCCCCTGAAACCACTAGCAAGACATGCATATCCTCCTTTCTGGACTGCCCTCCTAGCTGCGGGATTGGGGAGATGCCCTGGAGAGCTGTCGGGGTCCAGGAGGAAAGTCCCGCCACTGGATAACAACAGCAACCAGAAAGACTCTTAAGGAGCGCTTCATGTCTTTAGCCAGCCCACCCTGCGGTGAGAAAGGATACACATGCTGACATCCTGCACTCACAGGGGGCCGACATGGACCAGGCACTACTACACATTGATAAGTGGACCTCACAAGCAGACTAGGAAGCAGCCACTGAGTTAGCCCTATTCCCCAGACAGGAGAACCAGGGCCGCCGCCACGCCCTAAGGTTTGAGTCAATCCCTGAGAGCAGCCTTAGTCATATCTCCAGGATCCTGGACCCTCTTCTCAGAGGTCATGCAAAGAACATTGTCCAGACGCCTGGGCCACCCAAGCCTCTGAAGGATGACTTCTGTCCCCAGGTCCTCACCCACCCCTTGTCAGGGAGGGCCCCAAATAAATCATTTCATTAGTGTTAATAAGAGAGTCCCTTTAACTGCGGAGTGTTTCCAAATAGTGAGTCCTTTCGTTGGCTTTAATGAACAGATACGGATCTTGGTAATTAACTTAGTGATGGCTTGCATGTAAATGGATATGCATCGGAGTGCTATGAGACACGTTATTTATTGCTGGGAGGATGGGATAAGCATGCTATTGGCTCCCCCCGCCCCCTTCCAACAAGCTCAGGTGCCAACAAACCCTTAAGTAAATCCCAGGGGTTTACTTAGCCCGAGGGAGCAGTCTCTCTCTTCTGAGAGATCCCAGGGGCCTCCAGCGCCTGCCCAGCCATATTAGCAAGGCTCCATCTGGGCTTCCCGGCCACCCCTGGGCCCTCTCAGCTGGTGGGGTGAGGTGGGACCTGGAGCGCCCAGAGAGGCCATGTGAATCCACACCAGAGGTCTTTGTTACTGTTGTCCACAATTCCACTGGGCTCCCGCCATGTGTGTGGCACCCATGAGAGTCCCATGTGCACATGTGTGCGTGAGTGTGGCGCCTGCGGGTAAGTAGGGGTGTTCAGAGCATGGGTGGTGGGTGTGTAAAGCATGTCTCAAGGATGCATTTGGCTCATTCAGCCCCTTCCTCGCAGGATGAGTCTGGTTCTTGGAATAGGATGAGTCTGGTTCTTGGAATGGGGGTTTCCTGGAGCCCTGGCATCTCTGGAGATTTGCTCCAGCTGCTAGGGTATCCCCCTTCTCTGGGGGACTTGGTTTCTGCCTAGCAGTCCAGCTGCCCCCCACCCCGTACCTCCCTCTCCTCACCAGAGAACCATTCCATAGGGACCACATCTGGCACCTAGCCTGGAGTGAGGAGGGGGTGTGCATGCAAATGTCCAGGAGAGGGAGTACAGGGGGAAGAGGCCCAGGGAAGTGTCCTCCCAGCTTCCTGGGCAGCACAGCTCCCTGTCAGTGATGATGAATTACAGGCACCCCTTCAACTCCAGGGAGAGCCGAAGGATGGGCCCGGCACTCTGCCTCTTAGAGGGATGAGCCCCCCAGTAGGGGAGGGACTGTGGACCCTGCAGCAATAGGGGAGAGGTCAAAACATGTGCCAAATTCATAGTCATCCATCTGCCCCAGGACTATCCAGGAGGACTATTAGGAGGTTCCCACATCCTCAGAGACCCTTCCTTAACCCCTACCCCCTCCAAACCTGTCTAACCTCATCCCCCTTCTGGGCAATCCAATCTGTGCACCAGCATGGGGCAGAAATCAGGGAGGCTGGCTCTGGCCACCAGGCCTGGGGACAGAGCTAGAGTCTGGGCAAATGATCTGCTCTCTCTCTCTAGTCTCATCTCCTCACCTTTTCACGGTGACACCTATCTTCCAAGGCTATTGTTCAGAACACAAGTGTGGATGGAGATAGCAGCGTCGCTGGTGGCACAGTGGGGTAAGTATTGGACTGCTAACCACAGTGTCAGGGGTTCAAACCCACTCAATGGTCCATAGAAGAAGGATGAAGCTTCCTGCCCCCTTGAGGATCTCAGCTCTGTAAACCCACAAGACGATCCTGCTCGGCTTGACAGCGTTGCCGAGACTCAGAATCAACTCCCTGCCAGTGCGTTTTCAGGTTTTACTTGTTTTCCATCAGGGAGGTAGGCGGATGTCGGCCTCCAACCCACCCACTGCTGTGGAATCCCAGTGACCCTTTAGAAAAGGGTAGAACTGCTTCTGAGGATTATTGACAGTATAAAACTTGATGGGACCAGAAACAGCCGCATCTTACTTTAAGGAGCTGACAGTGGCCTAGAACCTCCAACCTCGAGGCTGGCAGCCTAACCCACCCAAGTGCCTTGGGTATTGCCCCATGGTGAGGATTCTTAGGTTTCATGAATCAGAAACCCAAGGGTTCAGAGGATGTGGTGCACTAGCCCAAGGTCACACAGCAGAGGTCCTTGCTGAACTGTGTTAGGAAGTGGGAGTTTCTTGACTTCCCCATGGTCTCAATTGGGCTGCGAGACCTCTCTCCTTGGAAAGCCTTCCTCTGAGGAAAGCATAGAACCCTGGCCCTCACTGCTTGTTTGATGAGAGGTTTGCCCCTGTGGATTTTGCTATCGGTAGCTCACAGTTGGCCATGACTATGCTGGAATAGGGTGGACCACGGCACAGAGGGTCATCCAGGGTTGGTGTGGCTTGAGAGTGGACTGGAGGCAGCTTCAAGGGCTCAGCCTTTACCGCCAGCCCTAGCTGGGTGAGAAATCTTATTTTGCTAGTGAGCTGATTCATGGGCCTGGCTCCCTGCTGCTCCCCAAGCAGCTCTCTGTCAATAACGATTCTTTACAAGGTCCCTCAATTCGTTCTCAGGGTTGGAGACAAATTTTTAAAGAAGAGTTCAGAGCCAGGGCTCTTTCAGAGGGGCTGTTAACTTAATGTCCCTCCTCATTCCAGTCCGGCTCACTCCCTCTTGGATCGTGTGAGGGTCAGGAACTGCCATGCCAACCACTGCGGTCAAGTTCTCTCACTGGGGCAGAGGTGAGGACTGACAAGGCAGGAGCCCACATTAAAGGGAAGGGTAGCGACCCGGCCTCTGTTCCTACCTTTCCTGTGTGACTTTCTGTCCACCGCTGCCTCTCTCCAGGTTATTTCCCTGTTTTTGAGCATGTCCTTTCTTCCCAGGAGTGGCCTCGTCACCTGTGTTCATTCGGGACAGATGTCTTGCGAGTCACTCAGAGCCTCACATCTCCTGCATGGAGCCTGACCTCCACACCTACTTCCTAAATACACGGTTCCACCGAGCTCTCTGCTCCCACCATGCAGCCTGCCTCAGGCTGCCTGCAAGACCCCTTCCCTTCACCCAGAGGGAAAGGAAAACACCTGAACTTGCGGTCCAAGCCTGGCCCTCAGATCCAAGTTGACTCCCTCCATCCACCCCCACCTTGACGTGGGGTCTTTGTCGTTGTCAGTGTTCCGTTTTGTTGTGCAGAGGGTCACACTCCTTGGTCCTGCACCATCTTCACGATTATCATGGGGGACGCATTGATGCGGACACTGTGTCAACCCATCTCCTGGAGCAGCGGTTCTCCACCTTCCTCATGCCATGTGACCCTTTCACATAGTTCCTCATGTGGTGGTGACAACCCCCCCCCCCCACAGCCATATCAGTATGTTCGTTGCTACTTCATCATTGTAAATTTGCTACTGTTAATGAATCGCACGACCCCTGTGAAAGGGGTCGCGACCCACAGGTTGAGAACTGCCATCCTAGAGACTCTTCTTCCTCCTCACCGGCCTTCTCCCTTTTTGCTCTTTTATGTGCCCACCAGCAGCGGTCAAGTTCTTCCACAGGTAGCATCAATCATCCCAGATGGCAGCGGCCAGTTCGGGTTCCTCATCCTTTCTTGAGGCGGGGGACAGGGCTTCTAGCAGCCATGTGTGGTCAGGGCTTCCTGTGTTGAATAGAGTGGATTCTGATCATGGAGCTGATTCTGAGTCATAGTGACCTGAAGAACCAGGTAGACCTGCCCCTGTCAGTTTCTGAGACGATAGATCTTTATGGGAGTGCAAAGTCCCACCTCTCTCTGGAGGAGCTCCTGGGGCTTTTGAACTGCCGTCTTCCAGTTAGCCACCCAGCCCTTTGCCCTTCCTTGCCCCCCCGTAAGTCATTTCCTCTTCCAAGAACCCTAAGAGAATTGAACTAACCTGTGGTTTTCTACACTGATAAGGTGCCAGGTGTAGAAGAATCCCCCAAGATGGGCTATGTGGAAACCATTCATAGTGTGCATGCGGATTTTAGTTGGCAAACACTTTTTTGAGACCTGGATAGCTGTCATGCTAGACAGAAGGGATTAAAAGACAAACAAAGAAAACAGAGCCTGAGGCACACTTCCTCCACTCCCACAATCTCCAGTCTGACTGAGGACAACTCAGTCAGACTGAGAGTCCCAGGGTTCTCATGGGTTGACTGTTCGATAATTGATCACAAGCCCTTTCTTCCAAGGCACCTTTGGGTAACCCTCCCATCTTTTAGTGAGTGGTCAAAGGCTTTGTTAACTAAAGGACAGAGCAGAACTGCCAAGACACCGCAACTCTGTATGGGAGTAGAATGCCCGTCTTTCTCACAAATAGAATGCACGGGTGGTCTCTAATGGCTGGCCTTGTGGTTAGCAGTCCTATGCCTGACCACTAGACTACTGGGGCTCAGAAGTCTCCCATGGGTCTGGCCACAGCTTTTCCACCGATGTATACCACAGAGACACCAAGCTAAATCTGCTATTGACTTCCACCTCTCCTTGGACCAAGCTGGGCCCTTCTCCTTGACTTTTTACTCACACCTGGCCGGGAAGAAACTGCACAGCGAGGACTGTGCCTCCCCGCCCCTGGGTCTGAGCTGGGGCTGCCTGCTCAGGATGCTGTGCAGGATCCCTTACCACTCTCAGGGCCAGGACTGCAGGGAGTAGACCAAGAGGTGCATGTGAGGAGGGCAGGGTTCCTTCTGGAATAGACACAGGCCCTCTCCTGCAGCGAGTCTCCAGACAGAAATGGCTGTGATGCTCCCAGGCATGGAAAACTGGGGTTGCCTGTCCTCTGGACTGCAGGGCTGGACAGTGGGAGTCTGCAGTATGCACGCAGACACACAGGACACACACACACACAGTGCCACAAGGGGCTAGGGGCTCCCAGCCTTTGGCCTAACTTTCTCATATAGAGACCCTCTTGTGAATGGGACCCTCACCCTGTTTTTTTTTCCCCTGGGATGGCCCTCTCATGATGCCTCTGGGAAAGGGGGCTCTCTGAGAGGGGCGATGGGGGACTTCTACTCAGAGGAGGTCTGAAGGATGGGAGACTGGAGCCAGCTCGAAGTGCACTCAATACCCTTCGCTCACCTCCTCCTCATTTCTCTGAATGGCCTTCCATCCCACCCAGGTGGGTCTCTGGAGCTCCTGAGACCTGCCCCCACTTTCTTAAAACCCTGAAGGGGTGCAGTGTGTCTGAGGGAGAGGGAGGGTGTGTGTGTATGTGTGCCTGTGTACACATGTGCATGGACATGTGTGTGCACAAGGAAGACACAAAGCCAGCCACCAAGCACTGTCTCTACTCCGGGAGCTGCCGCCCCCACTCCCAGACTGGTCGCCTCCATTTATTTAAGAAAAATCTGACACAGTGGTGGGTAAAACCCGCAAGAAAACTGGCTGTGGCCTGGGGTTTGGGGAGATGCCTGGACTCCCCTTTGGCCTTGGTCCACTCCAAGGTTCCTTTCAGCACCACCCTGGTGCCTCTTGTCCCCTTCCACCAGCTCCTGGTTTGCAAAGGGCAGGAGTGGTCAGCAGAGCAGAGACTTGGGTGTTGACCTTGTTGTGAGGTCGGCAGGAGGCACCTTGACCTCTTTGGGCCTGTCCAGACCTGGGGTTTTGGAGCACGGCTATGACGGACAAGGACCCAGGATTCCTTTCAGCTGGGACCTTGCCACCTGCCCTTGGAGCAGCTGAGTCCTAGCACGCAGGAAAGTGTCCAGCTGGTCCTCAGACCCCTCTGCAGTCAGCTGCCAGGGGCTGAGGAGGAACTGTGGGCCCCAGGGAAACCAGCTGATGCTACGTGTCCGCCACCCATCTCCCCACATCTTTTGTCCCTGCCTTGGCAGGGCAGGCAGCCACACAGCCTCCCGACCCTGCAGGACAGAAATCCCTGAATATTGGTTTGAAAAGTCTTTGTGCAGCCTGTGATACAAGTTCCCCAGTCCTGGGGGATGGGGGAAAGACCAGGACCCGGGAAGGCAGGGGTGGGGGCACAGTGGGTCCCAAGCTTAGGTCTCCTGGCCTCTTCATGGGGCAGGAGGGCTGCCTAGGACAGGAGGAGGTTTGGAAAGGGTGGCACAGTGCAGGGGGTCCTGCCAACCTGGGAGGGAGGCGCCTCCACCCGCAGGGGGCGGGGACTGTGGGCGTCAGGCGGAAGGACCAGAGCCTAGACGCCCCCGCCCCAATGTAAAATAAAACCAGATGCCGGCGCCGCAGATCTGGCTGGCTTCCTCGCGTGCGAGCACGGGGTCCCCAGTTACCCCGGCGGCGGCGCGTCTACGCGATCTCTTTGATTCTGCGCATGTAATTGTGCAGGTCCGGGGGCGGGGCGGGCCGCGCTGTGCTGGCCACGTCGGGGCAGCCCCAGCGCGGGTCCTCGTCGTCCTCGTCGTCGTCCTCGCCGGCAGGCACCGAGTCATAGGCCAGCTCCTCCGAGGGCAGCGTGGTGAAGGTGGTAAACTTGACCCGCTTGCGCTTGGACGTGGGCGAACTGGCGGGGTCCTCGGCCTGGTCCCGGGCCGAGCCGCCCGAGGAGCCGTCGCCGCGCCCGTGCACCTGGCTCTGCACGCTGGTCTGCGAGCTGCCACTGCTGTGGTGGTCGCCGTGGCAGCAGGCGGGCACCGTCTCCAGCGGGTTGCCGGGCGGCGGCGAGAGCTCGCCTTGTACCCGTAGCGGCTGCCCGTTGCCCAGAAACACCCAGTGGTGCGAGTGGTCCATGCTGGTCTGGCCCTCGGGCGGGATGCGCTTGTGGCGGTAGCGCAGCACGAAGACGATGCAGTTGATGAGGAAGACAAGGATGGCGAGGCAGAAGACGCCCAGCAGCGCGTACATGCCGATCTCCAGGTCCGTTAGCCCCCGCGGCATCTGCAGGAAGCCGGTGGGCAGCGGCAGGAAGTCCTCCGTAGGTGGGATCCCCGGGCTGGCCGTACCCCTGCCGGGGCCCTCTGCCGGGGGGACCCCGGTACCGCGCCGCCCGGCTCCCCGGGCCTCATCCTCGCCCCCGCCAGGCCCCGACTGGCTGGGGCCTGGGTAGTCGTAGGTGGGGTCCTCTTCGTCCCTCCCAAAGTGTACCCGTAGCCCCACCGGCGTGGTGGCCAGCACGCTTTTGCGTTTGGTTTTCTGGCAGCTCTCGGCGATGGTGAGTTCCGCGCGGAGGAGCCGGCCGGCACCCTCGGCCTGGGCCACCACCAGCGGGAAGGCGCGGTCCTGGGTCACCGTGGCCACGTGCTCGTCCAGGCTGCTCACCTGCAGCCCGTAGTCCCTGGGGCTGTAGAGGGAGAGTGGGGCCGTGGTGCCGTCGCTGTAGGAGAGCCAGAAGCTCAGGAGGGCTTCCTGGAGAAGGAAGCAGGGCGGCCATCAGCGCTGGGTCCCGGGGGCTTCCCTGCAGGACCCCACCCCCACCCCCCACTCCTCCCCAAACCTGGGCCATGGCCAAGTGTGGTAAGTGCTCAGGAAATGCCCTTTGGTGGACAGAGCCCCCATCCCCTCCTGCCCGCATCATCCCTCTTCCTTTAAAGCGCTGACCGCAGGTGAGGTTTGCTTTGGGCATGGTTGGAGCCTCTTCTGCAGAGGCAGCTTCATGTCTCCATGTAAACACAGAGCTCCCCCCCAGCTCCCTGTGGCCCTGAGACCCTGCTGAAAGTTGCCCTCCGGGATATGAGACGGCAGTGCCCAGAGGGACGTGACTGGGCTGGGCCACAGAGCAAGACAAGGACAGAGACTGAATGGCGCATGGCCCCATCCGATCAGTCTCCAGCGCCAGAGCCAGGGCCCAGGTTTGTCTGTGGGGTCTGCAATCGAGGCTCCTAATTCTGGTGGGTGGGCTCAGAGGTGGCAGGCTCTCAGATCTTCAGGAGCACCTGAGGGTGGCCCAGAGAGCAAGCCAACCAACCCGTGGAGATGGCATGGGCATGGGGCAGGGCGGAGCAGGGGTCCAGACATGGAGAGGTGGTGGACTGTCTGCTCCCTCAGGCCCTAATTTGGGGTGAGGGTGGTCCCAGCAAAGAGCCCTGAGGTGTGCTTCTACACCTCAGACTCCGGGCTCACGGGCTGAGAAGCCGGTTACCTGCTTAAGGAAGCTGAGGGTCTGTTGGGCAGCAGTGGTGGCCAGGATGGTGTGGCTACTTCCTGGACTGGGCCGCAGGGAGAGGGCCAGGCTGGCCACCACCTGGGCCTGCAGCTGTGTGATGCTGACCTTCTCCTCCGTCACGGTCAGCAGCGTCTCGCCGAGCACGGCTTCTGTCAGCGGGGACACCACCTGAGGCAGCATGGGACAGTGACGGAGTGAGCCAGGAGAGGCAGCACCTTCCAGACACCCACGGGGAACCCCAGGATTGCTGGAGGGGGCTCAGAGGAGCGGGAGGCAATGTGGGAGGCAAGACTCTTGGACTCAGCTTCCAGTCTGCAACCAGGAAGTGGGGGTCCAGAGGTTGAACAAGGACCAGGGGCCCATGGGAGCCAGGCTGGGCCAGTGGGCAGATCTTGAGGCAAATATCAGCCCCCTGGGGGGGGGTAGATAGCAATCGCCAGTTAGCCTCAATGTCAGGGAGACAAAACGGAGGAGTGGGGACTGTGGCAAGTGGGAGAATGTGGTTGGTGTTGGATCAGAACTCATGGTCACCGAGTCAACACTGACACAGCAGCCTTATGGGAGTAAGCCCCCGTCTTCTTTCATGGAGCGGCGGATGGTTTCAAACTGCTGACCTTGCAGATCATAGACCAATGTGTAACCACTACGCCACCAGTGTTCCTCTGTCAAGGCCAGGCAAATGCTGGCTGCAACTGACCATTGCCTGGTGGACTGCAGGTCCAGTGGTGCCAGGCTGCTTGTTTGTTTAACCACAAATACCCTTGTTTCGAAGCAAGGAACCTCCCAGCTTTGCACACCGGCTCCATTCTTTCACAAGCAGGGGTCACCAGTTTCTACCCAGATCCCCAGTGATCAGTTCTATAATCCCAGGATGCCTCTTCCTAGTGCAGAAGTTTTGGGGCCCCTCTCATCTGCTCATCCCTCTCTGCTGTCTACACCTGCTGTTGGGGAGGGGTCTGTGTGAGTCACCCCACTGAGCTCTCCTTATCAGCGATGAGCACAGAGAGTCTGTCTGACCTTGGAGGGTGGAGGGCGGGTGAGAGGAAAGTGTGTTTTGAGCAGCCTAGGGGTGCTCCCAGAGGCCGACTTGGTGGATCCCCTCACAGGAACACCTGTGTTCTCTGCCCACAGGTAAACAAGGCCCTGGGCACTGCCTGTGGTGCCAGGCAGAACCTGCACCTACCTTGAAGGGGGTGGTGCCTGGCTCCAGGCCCGCCAGCGTGCTGCTGTCCACCATGTGAGCCACTCGGGGGTCGCCCACCCGCATGAACTCGCTGACCAGATCCGTGACCTCCACCAGCCAGTCGGGGCCCAGCATGGTGACCACCTGGTCCGTGCCCTCCGACGACGCCGTGTGAAACTGGGTGAAGACCTGCAGCGTGGCGTGCTGGTACTGCAGGGTGCAGCCCCGGCTTGCACTCTGCCGCCTTTCCTCTTCCTCCTCTTCCTCATCCTCGCTCTCCCGGGCAGACCTGGGCAGGGAGGCATGGGGTCAAGGATGATCAGGCTGAAGGCTTCTGACCCTGGCGTGGACTGGCCTGGCTGTTTCCTGTACCCTGCCTGGTCTTGCTGGCTCTTCTCCAGCTCCCCCTGACCAGAAGCTCTGCAAACAGCAAGCCTCCTCCAGGAGTCCCATCCTGGCCCCCCTCTTGCCTCTGCTGCATGTCACCCAAGCCCAGGCATCCTTGGTGTCTGCTACTGTCAGATGCAGCGCTAACACCTGCACTATCCTAAGGTCTAAACGGGAGGGGAGGTGGGTCTTGCTATTTGAGTGCCAAGAAGCTTAGTGGGGGCCTATGGCGCTATGGGCGGGCAGACAGGGAACTTGTAGGCAACGGTTTGGAGCTTTCTCTGTGGTGGTGTCCAAGCAGAGGGCTGAAGATGCTGATGGAGGTTTCTTCTCATTGCTTACAGTAACATTCAAGATGAATGAGAGAAGTTGAGAGGAGAACTCGTGAGCAAAAAGGGACCAGGACTTGGCTTGGGAGCTTCTCCACCTAGCCAGACCGAGTGGGAGGCTTTCCATCCAGGAGGTCCTTGAAAGAGAAAGTCAGAGGGTGGCCGGCCAGCCTCAGGAGGATAGACCCTCCAGTCACACAGAGGACTCCCTCCCTGGATCCACTCACTTGATGCTCACAGCGGGAGCTTTGTGCCTGTTTAATGGATGAGAAAAATGAAGCGCAGAGAGGCTATGCAAGCAGCCCAGGGTATAAAGCTGGGCAGCTGCAGTTAAGATGAGAATTCAAGTTCCCTAGCTTCAGAGTCCACCACCTCCCCATTACTCAAAACAGCACGAGCATCACCCGGGAGCTGCCTTCAGCTACAGAATGGGAAGCTGCCTTTACAAAAGGTTGGGTTTCTGGGTAATCTCTATGCACGACACAGGTTTGAAAGGCTCTCTGGTCAACCCTACCCTGCTTTGGCAATCTCTGCTGAAGGGATCAGAGCCCAAGTCTTTCTTGGCTGCCTGCTTCTCTTGCCCCCTCCCTTCTGAGGGGTGCCTCTCTCTCTCACTATGCCACCCTCTGTCCCACAGATGGCCCCTGATGCTTTCAGCCTGGACCCTGGACTTGACAGAGGAGTTCCTAGGAAGAAAGTCTGAGTGTAAATCGCTGTGCATCTGGAGTAAGCGTTCATGGAGGAGCCTCAGCTGGGGCATGTATGTGTGAGTTAGTGTTGGCAAGTGTGTCCTGTAGGTCTGGTGGCTCCTTCCTCTTGTCTCCCCAGCCAGCTTTTTTCCACTAGCCCTTTTAAGATTCAAGGAAGGGATCCTTGGGTGATGCAAACATTCCCACACTCGGCTTATAACCCAAAGCTTGGAGGTTCTGGTCTCCCCTGAGGTGCCTCAGAAGAAAGGACTGTCACTCTGCTTCCAGAGAATCGGCCATCAGGAAGGAAAGAGGCCTGGGATAAGCATTGACTGCTCAAAAAGGAAGAACCTCTCAGGAGGCTGCTCCTTCCCCAACCTCAAAACCCAGCTCACAGCCGCAGTAGTCCAGACAGCCTGGTCCTGGAATCACACCACTGGCACAGGCAGATGTTGCAGCCTAGAGAATGCAGGAAGTCCATCCACTCACAAGCACCTGGTTCTTAACCAAAGCCAAGAACACTTTAAATGAGGAAGAGATCGTCTCTTCAACAAACAGTGGTTGCAGAATGGGGTTTCCATTTGTAGGAGAATGAAACAGGACTGTACTTCATATCTTAAACATAAAGGAACTCAAGACGGATTGGAAACCTGAAGGTAAGCCCTGGAACTAGAAAGATTATCAATAAAAAACAGAGGCAAGTTTTAGTCATTCACTTACTGCCATCATGTCGATGTCGACTTAGAGTCACCCCATAATGCCAGGTAGAACTGCCCCTGGGGGCTTCTGAGACTGTAACTCTCTATGGAAGTAGACAGCCCGGTCTTTCTCCTGGGGCACCCTCGGGAGTCCCAGCACAGGGCATAAACACATTATCAAGCATAACGAAGAACGCAGAGTAGAGAGCAGAATAGAAGACGGGGACATCCAAAAAAGAAGACACAAACGCGCAGGAAAAGAATTCACCCGAAGAGTCAACCGAGAACCAAACAGGCCAGGAAAAGAGTGTCGGCAGCGGTACACCGGACAAGAGACTTATCTTTAAGACCTGTCAAAAGCTGCAATACTTCAACCAGAAGACCAATCGGCCAATTAAAAACCCACAGAGGACACAAACAGGCAGTCACCAAAGGCATCCACGGGGCCAACAGACAGAGGGAGACATATTTGCCACCAGCAGCTGTCTGAAAGCTGCAGGTTGAAGTGAGGCGCCATCTCAGTCCGGCATGGCTAGCACAATCAGAAACAAAACCAGCAAATGGAGGATGCCGCAGAGGGCGTGGTGAAGAGACGGGAAGCCTCGAAGCTACTGGTGAGCAGGTACCACCGTATAACAATGGGAGGGGAAATCCCCCCTGGGTCAGCCATCCCTCTACTTGGTACAACTCCCTGGTAAATAAGAGCCACAGCACCTGCAGACTCATGTTCCTTCCAGCACGTGATGAACGCATGGCATGACAGTCACAACAGGACAGAGGATGGATGGGACTTGGAGGCCCAATGGTGGAAGAGGGGATCCACTTCAGGACAGACAATGGAAGACTCCGTGGCACTGATGAAAGCGATGGCTCTGGGAAGCGCCTGGACGTGGATGGAATCGGAGGACATGAAGCCAAGTGAGATTTGCCAACCACAAAAGGAAAAACACTGCCCGAGACCACGGTGATGACAAATCAACCAACCAACCAAACAAGAAAAGGCTTTTACACCAAAAGATAGAAACTTTGAGGACAGCCACGGATGGGAGTGGAAGAAAAGAGAGGGAGAGTGACTGGCTAGAGGGTGGACAGAGGAAGATGATGTCCAGCAAAAGGAAAGTGGGAGAAGTGGAGGGGGGAGGCAGTGATGGCAACAGGACCCGCTATTGGGATGTTGGTTAACTGTTGACAAAAACGATGAGCTAATCTCACCTGTCAAGATGCAAAGGTTTTATGAACTGGCTGTTGAGATCTCTAGGGGGCACAGTTCTGCTCCAACACATATGAGAGTACCCTGAGTTGATTCCATGGAACCTGGTTTTAAGAGTGAGCTCAAGAGTCACCTCTTCCAGGAAGCCTGCCTTGATTTCTCCAGGAGAACAAAGAGGTCTTCCCCTTGGCGCCTCTTGATGTCCTGAGTGCTCCTTGAGTCCTGGAGTGCTCCGGGGAGTATGCGAGACTGACTTTCTTTCAGACCAAGAGCACAGCTGGATCAGACACTGGCCGCACCCCCCCCTCCGTGTTTCAGACACCCACCAGGGCCCAGCATGGTAGCTGCTCAGTGTTTTCACTGTCAGTTTGAGCTGCTGGCTTCTGTCTAGTTAGGGCCCTATGTAGTCAGGCTGTTCCCCACAGTGTACCTTCGGTCGGGAAGGACAGGCACCCTCCAGCCCTTCACTTGGCTGAGGCGGGCATCAGAGAGCTCGATGTGCAGGGGCAGCTTGGGAACCCAGACCGTCATCTCCAGGGGCGCCCGGAGGATGTCATAGCGGAATGTGACTCTGGCGTTCATCGACCCTCGAGACTCCTTGCCGCTCACAAACACGTAGTCACAGCTGCTGGACACCTGGGGAGGGGAAGGGGCCTTGAGTTTTCCCATGTGCAGGGCAGGAGCCTTCCGTGTACTGAGCAGTGTCAGAGGAAGGGTGTCTCCTACTCCACTCTGCCTCTCCAGAGATATGCTCTCGGTGGCCAGAGTCCCTGGCCCAGACACTCTCCTTTGGCACAGGGGAGTAGCCTACTCTGCACAGGCTTACTGGACAGGGTAGGGGAGAGGCAGAGGGAGGAGGGAGGGGCAGCTGTTTCATTACACACAAGGGGGTTCATGTGAGGGGACAGGCCAGAGAGGAAACATTGGGGGCAGGTAAATATCAGTTGACCTCAAAGACAATGAGGGCTGCCACCCCTGACATGCCCACCGGGAGCATGTGGATACCAACCTGCCTTCCTGCAGGTCCCCGGGTGGACACATGCCTCCCAGTACATCTTGGTGGACACTGGTGCCCATTCACAGAGGTGACTCTGCCAGTACTTGAGAGCAAATGGAGATGCGTGAGCCTGTCAGGTGTCTCCCCGCCCCCCCCCACCCCCACACACCTGGCACATTGTGGAGTGATTGTGTGCTTGCACGTGAGGCTCCAGGGGGAGGAGGAGTGGCGTCTGGGAGGCTGGCTCATTCATGTTGCTGCACCCCTGGCCCGCCCCACATCTGCCAGGCTCCCTGATGCATCGCAGAGGGGTGGGTGGAGGGAAGCGGGGACAACAGCACTGCCAGAAAGGCTCATTTCCTGCTTCGGAAGGCAGAGAATTCCATCTAAAGGCTGGCTCGTTCCATCCAGAATGCTGGCAGCCGCCATAAAGCATCAGAGCGCATCTCCCTGTGCATGGGGACCTATTCCATCTCGACTGCCCCTGAATTCCCGTTGGTGCTGGAGCCATTGTGACTCTGCTCTGGCCAGCTGCTAGGCTGGGGCAGGGAGTGAGGGCAACAGAGGGAGGGGCGCTGTGCTGTAGACCCCTGGGGCAGGCCTGTTTCTCCCTGTGCAGACCACATGCAGGGAGATGCCCTTGGAACCCAGGCTGGACTCCTGCTCCAAAGAAGGGGACAGGGAGTGTCTTGAGCCACCTCTGGGTCCCCTTGGAGACCAGGACCCAGAGTTCCTGGACCAGGGATGGGTGAGGTGACCTTATGCTCTGCAAGCCTGGACAGACAGGAGCCCCGTGAGCAAGCTGAATGATTGACAGGGACCCTGGTCTGATCCTTTGGTATTGGAAGGCTGATGTAGCTAACAGCTTATCCACGCTGTGGGTACCAGAGTTGGGCAGCTTCAGGTTGCCCATTTCACTGCCCACTGACCCAGCTCACCTCCGACCTCTGACCAAAGCCCAGGGAAGGCTAACTCTGGAGGTGCTCTGGGGAGGCTGACCGAGGAGGCCCTCAGTGGGGCAGACTGCGAGCTGTGCCTCTCCTTACACATCTCCACTTCTGGCCCAGACCACCCACTTCCTCCCTAAGTTCGGTCTCCTTCACCAAGTCAGTTGCTCCCTGCCAGCCACAAGGTTGGTGGTTCCCTGAGGCCCCTCGGAAGAAAGGTCTGGGGATCTACTCTGGAAGATGAGCTCCGAGGACCCAGCAGGCACGGTTCCACTCTAGCATGGAAGGGGTTGCTGTGAGTCAGACACAGGACTCCACAACAGCTGGCCACTGGTGGGTGGGGTGAATCTGTCCACACTGCCTTCTCCCCTTGGTTCTGCCCAGCTCCCTCTACTTTCAATAGGAAGCCCTCCAGCATGGCCAGGAGCGATAGCCAGGGCTCCCCCTCACCCCACTCAAGTTGGATAGGGCACACCCACATCTGCTTTTCTCCCACCTGCCCCTCCCAAGGGCACCTGCCTGGAGTGTGACTCCCCCTCTGGGCTCAGGTTCCCCTCGCCCTGGTGGTGAGACTCCTTCTTCCCCACGGTCACTGCCTCCGGGAAGCCCACCTTGATGATGTCCTCATTGTCAGACTCGCATTCCACCAGGGCAGAGACGTCCAGGACGAGGCCAGTCACCTCGATGGCGATGACCTTGACGGGGATGGCCACCGTGCGCCCAGTCAGGATGGCCGTGTTGATGATCTCTGTGTCCTGCGGGCAGGAGGGGTCGGGCTGGGGTGGGGCCAGCTACTCACATCTGTGTTGGCTGAGGGTCCCGGCTCTGGGTGACCCCACCCCAGGTGGACGTCCTCCCTCGTGTGCCTGTTTGATCTCCTGATCCTGCTCAGATGGGCTGCTCACCTGGACTGGCTGTTTGGTGTCCACCTACCACTGCCCTAACCACCCTTCCCCAGGTTCTCACGGCGCCTCCTGCAAATCTGCCATTCTCCTTGGGACTCTTATGGAAGCACTCCCATGTTTGCAGGGCCATGAGCTGCTCCCACTGTCACATGGCCATTCGTGGTGTCCCCGAGCTGGCCCCAAACAGCAGTGCCAGCCTCCCCCCCACAGTCCTCACATTCTGACCCCTTGCTCTTTTGAACAAGCAGCTCACCACATGACCCCGCCCCCTGGTTGGACACCCCCCTCCTCCTCATCTCTGACTGCACAAAGTCCTTCTTTCCAAGTGACCTGCGAGGCTCCACTGCACGGCCACATCCTCTGAGTGGCCCCAGAGTGAGTGCGCCAGGTCCTGCAGCTCTCAGTCTGACAGATGAGCTCTGTTCCTGTGCACTCAGGAGTCACACTCACACACGTGTGGCCCCCTGACCCCCAACTCACCATGGCCAGGGGCAGGATGGCTTGCACGTCCCTCTGGATGACCGTCAGTTCGGTGACCGCCCGCTCCAAGTCCGGCAGGGCGCCCTGGCCACGGTAGTCAATGTGCCACATGATCCTGCGCTTGACCGACTGGCTTGTGAAGTTCTCCATCTCGAAGTCCAACTGCAGGATCTCCAGGGGGGGCTGGCCCTCCCTGCATGTGTGGGGAAGGAGGTTGAGCCAGGATGAAGGTCTGGGAG
The DNA here is from genome assembly GCA_004026705.1 of Nesogale talazaci. NCBI lineage: Eukaryota > Metazoa > Chordata > Mammalia > Afrosoricida > Tenrecidae > Nesogale > Nesogale talazaci. The sequence continues at coordinate 26,225 of PVJH01017839.1, forward strand.
CCACCAGCGGGACTTTGCCCTACCCCGGGGAGCTGGGCTAGCTGGGTTTTTTCCAGCCCCACCCAAGGTGACCATGCACAGGCCACCCCCTTTCCCTCCCTCTCCCGCCCCCTAGAGGCCTGGACCAGAGTACCCAAAAAACAAGTCCCACCCTCCTCCTTTAAGGACAGCCACCCCTCCCGGAGGCACCCATCCAGGCTCACCTAGGGGGCAGGGGGGTTCCCTGAGCCCAGGCCACATCCACGGTGGCGGTGGAGTGCTTGGCCCCGGTCAGCAACTCTGAGGTCACGTGCCACTGGCCGCTCCGTGACTTGGTGCCCAGAAGGGTCACACCCTTCTTTGCCTTCACCCTGGGGATCCAGGGGTAGGAAGAAGGGGTAGAACATTGAGTTAGGGCCCGCCTGGTCTCCACCCGCTAGGCTGGGGCTGGGCAGAGGGGGAAGCAGGTGAACCCTGTGCCCGTCCATCCTAGACTCCATGCTTGAGTGGAGCTCTGACCCTCGGGCAGATGGTCACCGCTCTACCACATCCCTGACGCGTCTCTGACAGCTTCTTGTACAGCTTGGGCAGAGCGCTCACTGTGTGTGCACCATCCTCCCCCCACCCCAGTCCCAGTCCCATAACTGAGCTATAATAACTAAAGGTGCCCTGGTGGCATAGGGGCTGCACGTTGTCTGCTAGTTGCAGGGTCCGAAGTTTGAAACCACCAGCCGCTCTGAGGGAGGAAGACGAGGTTTTCTACTATGGTACCATAACAGTCTTGAAACCCACAGAGGTGGTTCTACCCAATTTGATGGGGTCACTATGCATTGACATAGACTCCATGGCAATGAGCTTGAGTGTGTTTGGTCTGCTGGGGCCTGGGAGAAGCCACATACTCAGCCCTGTGTTCACCGTGTCCACTGCAGATGTGAGCCAAGAGGCCAACACCTTTCTCGTCTCCAGGCCAAAACCTCCAGCTCCTCCACAACTCCTGCTTTCTGCCATGGTTCCCAGTCACCCCATCTCAAGCCATGCTTCCTCTGGACACTTTAATGCGTGGCACCTTCTATTCTGAATCAAGCAGGGTGCAGAAGGAGCCCGACGGCACAGTGGTTCAGCGCTTGCCCGTGAACTGAAAAGTCACTCCACAAGAGAAAAATGTGGCAGTCTACTTCTGGAAAGGTTTACAGCCTTGGAAATCCTGTGGGGAAATCCCCTGTGGGGATTTCTGCAGAAGTAGGCTCAGTCATCACCTCCTTCATTTTTAACATGCTACTCCTGTTCATGCATCCCAAAGCGCTCTGGTGACTGATTTAATTCAGATGCACAGTCTGGTTCCACTCCTTGGATCAGGTATATAATCCTCTCTGGGAATCTATGGACAGGTGGGGCACCTAGGTAGGAAGAAACTTACTCGAGGATGAGGGACTTACTCAAATCCCAAGTGTCATGCTTAGGGCAAGGCCTTTTCTATACCTCCAGAATCCCCTGACAGCACATACCCCAGTCCCTGCTTTGAGACATGCTTTTGCTTTGTAGGGTAAGTACACCGTGAAGGCGTTTCTGAGCTCCAGGACTGCAGCCTGCTCAGAGTCTAGAAATACACGTGGGGGAAGTTTCTCCCCGCTCCAGGACTTGGGCCAGTTCTCTGAACACTGCACATATTCCTGCTCCTCGTTTGGCTCCTAGACCAGAGGCTGCTCTCTGATCTCCATCTCTTCTCTCAGTCTCCTCATCTGTAAAATGGAAACGGGGCACTGGCCAATGTCCAAGGGCCCTTCCCAGCCCCCTGCCTGTCCTTCTGACCATCCATGCCGGTGAAAACAGACACGCCCCTCTTGCCCTGATGCTGTGCCACATCTGGGCAGCTGGGGCGGGCTTGCTGTTCCCTTAGTGTGGTTCTCAACCTTCCTAGTGCCATGACCCTTTCATACAGTTCTTCATGTTGTGATGACCCCTCCAATCTGTGGGATGAAGACAGGACTTTTTCCACAATTATATACTCCAAAATATTAAGCAAACTATTTACCAGCATTTGGTGTGGACGTTAAGTGAGCTATTCTCCCTGAAGCTCCCAGCTATCTGAGGCCTTTGCATGTCTCACAACAGGCTGTTTAGATAATGATTTCCTTCCCTTGAAGCCTGTGGGCCAGGTTCAAGTGACACTGTCAACGGCTCCTAACCAGATAGTCCTCCAGGAGTCTGGGGTGTGGTCTTGTCACATAGGACCTTGATACTTTCCTTTCCTATGACGTGTGCATATGGCACAACCCCTTCCTGTGACGTATGTCCTTGCCTGTAATTGGGAGCCTGGCATGGCTCCAGAGGTTATGTAAGGATTGGACATAGGATAGAGGCTTTCTCTCTCCTGTCCCTTAGTGCCAGACATTCTCAGTCCCTTTCCCTCATCATGTAATTCCTTCCTCCACCAAGCGGGGCGGAGGTGAGCATGCTACCCCGATGTGAAATGTGTCTGACTCTTATTGCTTCTCTCTCTCCCATGCTCGCTATATCCTTATTTTAATAAATGATAACTATTGCTGTACAAATGCACCTATTGAACCCATAATGTATGTATCAGAAGCTGGCCTCTTCTGATAACAACCATAACATTTTTTGTGTTGCTACTTCTTAACTGCAATTTTGCTACTGTTATGAATCCGGGGACCCTTTTGAAAAGATCGTTCAACCCCCAAAGGGGTCGCGACCCACAGGTTGAGAACCATTGCCTTAGACGAAGCAAACTGCTTCATCTTGAGGTTCTCATCCACACGGTGGGCCCCTGCACTGGCTCGAGTGCTAAATGGAAAGGTTGGGGTGAAGACCCTGGCCCGGTGGGTCTCAGAGGCCCTGCGGTCATCCCTCCCTACCTGAGTGTGAAGTGCTCCACGCTGGGGCTGGAGGCGGCGGAGGAGTTGGGGGCTAGGTAGAGAAGGATACTGAGCACCTCCCCGGGCTTGAGGGGCCGGTCCGGCAGGCGGATCACCAGGTTGCTGTCCAGCCGGTGCTCCTGCAGGACCCTCCGGGGCGGCGGCCGGAAGAGGCTGATGCTCCCGATTCTCAGCAGGGGGTGCTGGGTGGGGCTCTCCGCCCGCGCGCCCACCCCAGGCCCAGCTCCCCGCCGCGTGCCCCCGCAGCCCCCCGAGGCGTCTGGGGAGTGGAGCGTGTAATAGAGCTCCGCTTGCTGGCTCTCCCCGCTCCCCTCGGGCTCCAGTCCATCCGGGGACTTGCGGCGGGCGGCCGGGGGCCCGGGCGGGACCGGGGGCCCAAACCAGGCCAGAGGCAGCTCGGCCCGCACCAGGCAGGTGGCCAGCCCCCCGCTGAGGCGGCAGGAGCTCTTGACCTCCCGAGCGTCCCGGAAGGCGTGCAGCCGGACGCAGGGCAGCCGCTCGGTGACGCCGAAGTCATCCCAGTCTCGGCCGGCCACGTAGAAGAGGACCTGCGCCACGGGCTGCGAGGAGGGCACGCGGGCGCGCACGATGAAGGCGCGCACCTTCCAGTTGACCGTCAGGCGCTCGGGGATGTCCAGCGTGCTGGACGGCTGAAGCAGCTCCCGCGCCACCACCTGGCTGGTGCTGAAGGGCCCCAGGGAGACATTGAGGATGGGCAGCTCCTTGGTCTGGAACACCACGAAGGGCTCCGAGCGCTGCAGCGAGCCGTTGGCGGCCGTGGGCGGGGGCGGTCGGGCCTCCCGCAGGAAGAAGGCCAGCCTCGTGTGCGATAGGCGGTAGCTGACCGGCAGGACCGGGCTGGCCTGCGGCGCCGGCGGACTGGGGCTGGCCGGGTGTGAGCGGCTGGAGGCTGAGGACAGAGCAAAGAGGCCCAGGTGGTCAGAAGAAGCGCATCTGTAGACTCCCACAGTGCCCATCCTCCGTCCACTCCTGACACCCTCACAGAGGACGGCCCCTCTGACTACGCTGGGCCAAGACACTGGCTCCCCATGGTGGCTGGGCCCTGGAGCCTGGGCACCTGAGCTGCCAGTCTGGTCACCCTCCCGGCAGCTATCTTCTCGGTCCTGAAATTGGAGGCAGACTGACCACCCAGCGGATGAGGCTTCTCTGAGGGACCTCATCCACAGAACCATGTCACCTACCACAGTCAGCTGCCCAAGAAAACTATTCTAATGTCCATTCCTCCATCTCCAGGGGCTGGCATGCCAAGTGGGAGGAAGGGGCCAGAGGCAGGTTGGAACCTGGGATTCCTGTCCTCCTGTACCAGCTGCCTCAGAAGGGTGCATGGCTCCAGGGAACTCCAGCTCGGGCCTCCCTCCCCTCAGACACCCTCCTGCTTAGGCTGCTGCTTGCTCTTCTCAGCTGCCTGAGCAGCCAAATCTAACCACTTCACTCATCAGCAGGCCCCTGCCCAGATCTGGTCTCATGCCTGTTGCTAGGGGCCCTCCCTGGTAGTCTGTCTGTCTTTCTTTCAGACACGCACCCCTCAGAACCTGCTGAGCCCTTTCAAGGCATGGGAAGGAGATGTGGGATGGACAGCGGAGACCAGTTCTGTGGATCCGATTCCCCGAGTCACGCTCTCTCACCATCAACAGCAGGCCAACCGGAATGATGGCCTCGCAGAACGCTTGCTTGCTTTTTGCATAAGGACACGCTCCATAAACTGTGCAACCCAAGGCAGTTGTGTTTAAGTATCCCTAGACCAAGCCCACAGTCACCCTGGGCCTGAGCATGCCATCCTGGGTTCTGAACCTCCCTGGGATCCCTCTGCCCCTGCCCCAGGTCCAGCTTCAATTTCCCACCCCCAGACCCCTTTGCCTCAATCCCCCCTCCCAGACCCCTCTGTCCCAGCCCCAGCTTCCATCAGCTATCAACTATTTTCTAAGCAGCAGCAGGAAGCTGCAGACCGGTAGAAGGTTGGGTGGGCAGGTCCTTTCTTTGCCCAGCTCCCAGTTTCAGGACGCCTCCCTGGGATCTCTCTGTCCCCGGCTTACAGTTTCGGGTTGCCCATCTCAGACCACTCTGCACTGGCCCCAGCCCCAGCTCCCAGCAGCCACCCCCTGTTGTATAAGCATCAGCAGAGAAGGCGAGCCTTCTCTTGGGCCCTGGCTCAAGCCAGCTGCTTCCCATTAGAGGGCCTTGGTGACCATGGTAAAGTTGACTTGGTGGCATCAGCCCTATTTGCCCCACAAGGGTGCTAAGAGGCCCAGGGTAGACATGCCCTAGAGACCACTGGGTAGGGTGTGGATGCCCAGGCTTGTGAGTCCTGGGCATAGGGGTAGGAGGGGCGACCATGCTGTCTCTCTGGGGAGGAGGTGGGCAGCTGTGGTCGGTGACCTGTAAAGGCTCACTGTCCAGATTCAGGAAGGACATGAATAGGGTGGGGGTGGGGACTGCGGAAGGTCAGAACCACTGACCCTGCTCTTGCTTATCCATCTGCAGGGCCCCCAGAGGCTGAGAAGTGGCACTTAGCTCTTCCTGCCCCCTCTCATCCTCCCAACCTCGTGGTGACCATCTGGACCCCTTGGAGGCAAAGTGGACAGAGGTCACCAGATGGGCCCGGGCTCAAGGCAGCATGCAGGAAGGGTTATAGACATATACACCCTCCACCTGAGGTGAGAGCTACACTGGCCAAACCAAGGTACAGGTCACTCCAACCATCATTGCCACTCCTTGATTATGTCAAGCAGCTACTCTTCCGGCCACAAGGCCTTTCCCTTGACCATCCCCTCTGCCTGGAACTCTTCTCCCTTGGCACCCAGGGGATTCGTCCTTCCTCCTTCCCTCCCATCCTCCAACCTTGGCTCAGACAGACCCACTGTGATCATCCCACTGAGAACAGCAGCTTCCACGCACCAGCTGCCCCGGGCCCTTCTCCTAGCTTGTGAGTGCTGCTCCTTGGTGATGACCCCCGTGAGACTCAGTGGCTTGCTTTTTCTGTCCATGAGAACAGAAGTGTTCTGGGCAAGTGGCACTCTGCTCTCCACCCATGGGCACATAGTAGGCCCTCAGGAAGCTTTCGTTGACTGGAATGATCTGAATGAGATGCTCAACCCTGATGGGAGGTGGTGGGACTAGGTAAGGAATTCCCCCATCAAGGTCAAGGTGGAATCTGAGGGGAGATTAGATAGTCATTGAAAGGAGAAACTTGTCTTAGGAAAACAGCTAGCATCTGGAAAGGAGGGTGGGAGGGGCAGAAAGACAGTGATATCTGGACACAATGCTGTTGGTGTTGGCGTTGGTGTAACACATACCCTCCCCCCCCTCACCCTACCCACCATCCCAGGACACTCTGCCTGCTGGGTACCCTGTGAAAATGGCACCAGTCTCTTCCCTCCCACTCACTGGTCCTGAGGGCGCTAAAGTGAGTCACATGACCTCTCTGTGGCTCAGTTTCCTAGAAGCCACCTGTACAGCTGAAGAGAGAGGAAGGGTATCAGCAAAATGGGTCAACTTTTCAGAAACCTTCTGTATGAGAGGGTGTGTGTGCATGTTACACAGGTGTGCACTTGTGCTAACATGCATTCTGGCCTGTGTCTTGGCCCAGAGCTCTGAGCTCCAGCTGGCACGGAGCACTGCAGTGTGGGTGGGCACTGAAAGACAGATAGGCTGGGTCGGAGGTAGGGAGCCGGTCTGTGGAGTGGAAGAGTGAGCTGGGACCGGCCCCCATGCTCATGTCCTCTGGAATCATTCAGAAGTGTCAGCACACACACACTCACACAAACACTCACCTGTTCACTCACACTGCTTCTCACATACTCACACTCACACATTGATTCACACAGGCTAGCATGCTCAGGTACTGTGGCAGCCATGTACTCTGGTGCCAATTTGTTTAAGAATATAGGGGGTGGGGCCTATCCTGTCAATCTGGAGATAGCCAGTGAGACTTCATGAGGGCATGGCTTTCTCCTGAGAATTCTGGGAAATCTCGCTATATTTCCCCCTTGGGTGTGAGAGACTTACAGTCTCTTGGAGATGGTCTACTGACAAGTCAACATGACAGCATGCTGATAGAGCCTGAGTCCTGGAGAGTGAAGGAGCCAGAGGAGAAGCCACATGGACTTACCCTGATGGAACCAGACCTCTGAAGCCAGAAAAGTCACATCGAGACGCCTGCCAGTGCTAAGATGCTTGAGAAGCTACAGAGAGGCCCTGCCAGTGCTGAGATGCTTCTACCACCACTGGATACAAGACTCTGCACCTACTGGTCTGTGATTGTCCTGGCGTCATTGCATGTGCTTCATGAGTCTGGAGAAGACTTTCTAAACTGGCTTTGGACCTATGGACAAATATTGGACTTGTGGACTTGGACTGGGTTGGGTTGCTTTCTCAGTGTTCCATTTCTCTTGCAAACAAACCTCTCCCTTATATACATATGCATGTTTGTGAATTTGTTTCTCTAGCCTACCTGGAGTAACACAGGTATGCATACACCATTCTGCTCATACCTGCTCCTAGGGCCCTGGGTTCAGAACCCTGGCCCCACCCTGCTGTCTCAGTCGCCCTACTCTGCTCCCAGCCCCACCTTCTGTCACCAGCACTCTCTTCCTGTTCGAGGGCCTGCCAGACCTCCCATGGTTGCACAGCCTCACCGGTTCCTCTCTGTCATCTCCTCTGGGAGGCGTTTCCCAGGCCCTTCCCTGGCCCAGCTGGGGACTGGCTATTTCTGTCTCTCTAGTTCCTTCCTTCAAGGAGCCCTGGACGGCCAACTGCCAGGTTGACGTTGGCAGCCATCAGCTGCTCGGTCTCCTATAAAGATGCCCAGCCTTGGAAAACCCACCGGGCTGGTCTGCTCTGTTCCTCGAGCTCATGGGGACTGACTCAATGGCAGCACTATTAGTCTGTTTCCTCAGCAAGAGGCTTGTGCGGCTCCCGGCCATTGGAACAGTGGGGCAGCCTTTTCACCCCTCCCAAGGCTGTATCTAGCAGGGTGTTTTCCTGATTGACCTGGGCCTCAACTTTCCCCAATGCCAGGCACCCAGCTGAGGTGGGGGTGTTAAGGCTGCAGCACGCTTCACCCACCACCACTGAGTGTCCAGAGGAGCACGGGAAAAGCAGCTTCATGGGGCCCTGGGGGCACATCAGATGTGCCGAGAAGACTTGCATGTGGGGCGTAGGTTGGTGGGGTCTCCTATCCTTCTGTGCCCAGTCCAAGCATCGCCTCCTTCCTGAAACTCTAGGCTGACCCCTGTCCTCTCTGTCCCGTTCTGACTTCCTGGCCCTGTCCACTCAGAGCCGAGCCTCGAGGTGAATGTAGAATGCAAACTGTCCACTGCTTGCCTGATGGGCCACTTCCATGAATGCTGCTCATGTGTCCTGTGCCTGTGCAGTCACCTGGCCACCGTCTATCCCAGGGTGACAGCTATGCTGACAGCTCTGCCTTTTCACTTGGACCAAGATAGGCAGTGGACCTGAGCTGAACCAGCTCTGCCTGCCCTGAGCAAGCAGAGACACACAGTGTGTGCTGCCTGCATGCCACCAACTCCTTAGAGGGCCCCTTCCCCCTCCCCCTTCTATCCTCTCCGCTGGCCCTGGGTGTCAGGGAGCACCGGGGCCCCCCTGGCTGCCCTCAGATGACCCTGATGCCCTCTCTGCAGGGACAGAGACCAGCCTCTCTCCTCTCATTTAATACTTGAATGAATCCGCATGGAGCTGGGCTGGGGCACAGGCCCCTCTGGCCATCTCTCTGCTTCTAATCAAGATCAGATGCTTCCGAGTCTACCTCTAATTGTCCCCAAATTAAAACTAATCACTTGCAAATCAGGAAAAAAATGTCATTAGGTTTGGTGATTTTGAGGGTTGAGGGGCACAGTGGGGTGTGACAGCAGGGGCCCAGGCAGGCTGGGCTGCCTGGAGGGCTCTCTTTCTCTCGTGTGTGTGTGTGTGTGTGTGTGTGTGTGTGTGTGTGTCCAAGGTAGGGACCTGGTACTCTGTTTAGCCAGCATTCCCAGTGTTGTCATCATTGCAGAGGAGTTGGAGGATGTGAACGGGGCCCCGACCCACAAGTACAAGGTCAGAGGTACTGATGGCTGGTGTCCACACGCATGAGAGGTTACAATACCTTGTGGTTTTGTCAGCTCCAGCTGAGGGTGACCTGGTGCACAACAGAGTTCTATGCTGGCCTGTCCCGCCAACATCTACAAGGCCATTGGTCTACGGGAGTCCAGTGCTGCCTCTAACCCAGGGGCCTCATCTTCCAGCAGGATCTCAGACAACACTCGTGGGCTATGGTGAGCCGTCTGGCTTTCCAGACCCGATTTTCCAAAGTTGTCCCCAGGCCTTTCTTCCTAGTCTCATTCCATCTGGAAGCTCTGCTGGAGCCTGTCCTCTATGGGTGACCCTGCTGGCAGTTGAAATACCAGTGGCATAGATGACCGCCGCACACCTACCAGAGAGGTGGGGGGCTGTAGTAAACATGGAAAACCAGGGCCTAATCTACTGCCCCACAGGGCTTCCCATGCTACGATCTTTGAAGACCACAGGGGTGCCACGACTTCCTTCTGTGGATTGGCTGGTGGGTCCCATCCAGCAACCTCAAGGATTGTAGCCAAGGGCTTACCCAGTGCGCACATCTGAAAACTCAGACACGTACCACCGTTGGGTTGATTCCAACTCATAATGACCGTGTATGGCAGAGGAGGACATGCCTGCTGAGTGACAGGTGGGTTTGAATGGCCCGGTGCGTGACCCACGAACGCTACCAGAACACATGGTATGTGAGAAACGGGTCTCTGTCGAATCAGCAAACAGGCGAGAGAAGGGTAGATAGTGAGTGCCACAGCTGATGCAGGCGGTGAGGGTCCTGGGATTCACACAGCCTAAGATGGAAAGGCCAGCGATGGGCCCCCAAGGACCCCCTCCCTATGCCTGATTCCAGAACCATAGGAGGGGGGTGTGCTGAGTGTGGGGATGGAAGCGGGGCCTGGTTCTGGGCCAGCGCTCCTGGTCCAGGGTTGCTGGGCTGGAGGCACCGGGCAGGGGTACTGGAAAGGGCCTGGAGCTGGGAGAAGGGGTGCCTGGGTTGCAGCCATCTCCTCCCGGCTCATGGGTGCCTCTGGCCTTGGGCAAGCTAGGCACTTTGTATCCAGGATCTCTCTTTCCCATCAGCAAAGAGGGAAGCATGTGCCGACGCTACCCAACAGCTCCTGTGGGCAAAGCCCACTCTTTCTTGATGCTTTAAAAAACCCCGAATGTCACCTAGTGTTAGCAAGCATCTTAGGATATGGGGCATTCCACGTGCTCAGCTCTTGGAGCGCAGAGGGCACCCTGCTAGCCCGTTTTTCTGGAAAGCAGTTTCAAACAGTTTTAAAGACCTGAAAGCTATTTATACTCCTCGGTCCTGTAACTTCGCCTATGGGAACCCATCCTAACGCGTAAGGGGAAATTGGTTCCAAGATGGACAGCGAAAGGGGTTCAGTGCAATGCTTTTCTTATTGGGGGAGGATTAGAAACCACTTAAATGACCAGGGGAAGGGGCCAGAAGACATCAGCCAGGGCAGAGGCGTCAGACTGTATACACACAGCCATCAACAGTCAAGCTTCTTTTTCAAACACATGGACTTGGCTGTGGAAATGCTCACAAAAGCAGCCGGGTGTTGAACTGGCTCTGGGCCCGATACCCATTTTCTGTGAAGTGCTGTAGGCACAGGGGAGGGACGAAGGGAGGGAGGGAGGGAGGGAGGGCTGATCGAAATGCCGATGATGGTATCAGGGGGCATGGGGGAATGATGAGGGGCTGTTATTTTTTACTTTATACTTTTATGTATTTTCCAGCCGTCTGTGATGAACACGCATTGCTTGTAAAATTAGAAAGGAAACAATAAATGTCATCAAAAAATGAAGGAAAGGGTCTGAAGTGGCTCCAAGAATAATAATCATTATTATAAAAAGAAATGAATGCAAGAAAGAGACAGGAATATGGATCTTGTGTGACTTGGCAGGGCAGTTCTACTCTGCCTTGCAGGGCCACGAGGAATCAATCCTATGGCAGTGAGTTGATTTGCTTTTCGTTTTTGGTAGCTTCCACACCACCCAGAAACCCACATTCAAATCCTGGCTGTGGGGCCTTGAGCACGTTACTTGACATCTCTGAGTCTTGACTCCATGATGCGGCCCAGTGTTAGCAAGAGTCTAAGACATGGGGCATTCCACGGGCCCCACTTCACAGAGAAGGCATGGCTCGTGAGGGCACGGCTTCCTGGCACAGAGTAGGGGTTCGGTTATGCGTCTTCTTTCCCGCCTGGTTGTTTTTCTCCTGCCTTTCTCTAGTCTCTGGTGTGCTGTTTGATACACAGCAGCGCCTCCGTCAATATCCATTTAGTTCAGGGTTTTTGAATGGGCTCTTCCTAATTTGCTCAGACACAGCCAGTGAACTAGGACGGGAACGGACCTGAGTTTGTAAAATGTGGGTGAACTGGGATGGTGGCCTGAATCAATACCCCTTAAGAAATCTAGTCTCCCTCCTAGAAAACAAGAGCAGGCAGAGTGTGCCTTGCATAGCAACCAAATCTCTTGACCGGTAGAGTAGGAAACAACGGCGCCCTGCTCCAATATGGTGGCCAACTGGATTGCTTTGGATACTTGTCATTCATTCTCCACAGTCCTAGCAATCACTCTGTCTCTCTTATCAATCTCCGGAAAGGGCTCCTTATGCCTCTTTGGGGTTCTCATTCTGGGACTTGCACTCTACCCTATAACCCCTCCCCCTTTCTCCTATGGCCTCTGTGTGTCTACAGGGCTAGGCTAAGGACTTGAGGATAGGAAGTAACTAACTCCTCGCATGTGGCCATGTTCACAGTGGGCACAAGAGCACAGCCCCCTGAGAGCTCCCACTCACTCTGAAAGCAGCCTCCCAAAGGGCCATCCGCCCATGCCCAAGCCAGGCTGGAACCCAGCAATGGGGTGGGGCACCACCCTCTGCTCCCAGGATATGGGCCCGGTCATTTCCTGCCATCTGCTAAGGAAGACCCCATCTCGAAGCCATAGGAATCAGGCTCTCTCCCTGGAAGTGGTGGGTCAGCAAGGTTCCTGGCTTGAATAGCCTTGCCCCTATGGACTCTGTGACTTGGGGGAAGTTTCTCAGTCTTGTTCCCCCTCCATTTTCCCAACAGCACCTCACCCACAGGCTGTCTTGAGGATCTCAGAGGAGTGTTGAGGATGGTGGCAACCACTCTGCTTGCCATGGAGCCGTTGTCAGCCACCACTGAGTCACCGGACCCACAGGGACCCTATGCTCACTGGATCGAACCACTATCTTCCCCTGGGTTCTCACTGGCTAATTTTCAGAGCTAGGTTGCCAAGCCTTTCTTCCTCATCTCTAAGGTCTGCTCAGTATCATGGCCCGCAGGCCTGCTGACATCGGAGTGGTGGCTGTGTCTGCCATGCATTGGCTGGGAATGGAACCTGCCGCATGTAGTCCTCTGAACCAAGAGGGTGTCTGCCACCAAATCACATGGCACCAAGTCAGCCCTCATTACAAGTGTGCTATTGTTTTAGGGGCTTTTGTCTGAGCACACAGCCTTCGGAGCCAGGGCCCAGACAGCCCACAGACCCCATGGCTGACAGCCCCTCCCTCCCTGTGACCCCCCCCCCCTTGTGTTAAGATTGGCTGTTCTCTCGCCTGTTGCTAAGAGCTGAGCCCAGCTGCTCTCTGTCTGGGCACACAGGACAGGGCTTTCTGCCCTCATACTGTGCTCCATTAAGGGCTGTGGAATGAAGGCATGAATGAGAAAATGATGGGGGAGATGGTAGCAGTTGTGATTGTGTGCAAGTGCACACACACACACACACAAACACACGCTGGTCCTCCTTCCCCCACCAGGACATCTATCCTGAACTGGCCACCCTTGCTCTCTCTGCCTGAAGTCTTTCACCTCGCCATGCCAAGGGCTGCCTACTCCTGGAGCACGATGGTCCCCTCATGCTGAGGGCAAGGGGGCAGATCTGAGAGACCGCGGCAGAGGGATGGAGGAGTGTGGGGGTAAAGACGGGAACCTGGCTCTGCTCTCCAAGCCCTGAGGCACCAGGGCTGGACCAAGGTTTCCTGGGTTTGCACCCTTCTCCCCCAGCCTACCAGGGCCCTGGCTGTAAAACCTCTGGCCCTGGCTAGAGACACAGGGGTTGTCTGGCTTAGGGCCTAGCCCTGAAGGATGTACACTTTGAGATGGAGCTGATGGCAGGAGATGGGAGTCCTCTAGGGGTACAGAGGCAGAGTCTGGGGGGCAGTTCTGTCCCTTTCCAGGTTCCTGGAGGCTCCACAGTGGCCCTGGCAGCCTGCACTTACTGGTGGTGAGGGTTGTCTGTATGCGACCTCAGGTTCTGGACCAGAGGCTCAAACAAAGAGACCTTGTGCTTCAGCTCCAGAAACAGCATCTTCATTGCAGAAAACCAGGCAGACCCATCCCCATCCTGCCCCAGTGACAACTTCAGGGTGAATCCTTGGCCCTAGACTCTGGCCTGCCCAGCGGGGATAGGCTCTGATGTGAGGTCTCCTATACATAGGCCGAGTACTGGGCTCAGGGGTAGAGGAACAGGGATGGAAGGCCCACATGTCACTGGGTCTAGGATCTGACTATGGGCAAGGGGCCAGAGACAAAAGGAGCCTGTGTAATGTTGGAATTGTTGCCCCCTGTCCAACTCAGGTCATTGGAGGATTTCCAACTGCTTCCCAAATACATGACCCTATGAGGCTGAGTTTGAGGATGTCAGGGTGGCCCCGAGATAATCTAGGGAATGAGGCAGTGAAGTCACATTGGCCTGTTCATGGCAGGGGACTCTGGAGACAGTGGCCTTCTTGTGCTGCCCAGGCTTCAGCCAAATCAATGCCAGGGCCACCAGGGAAAGACACAGAGTGAGACTTGGGCCTTCTCACAGTCCCCAAAGCCTAGCCAGTTCTGCAGACTTAAGTCAAACCCAAGACACCCTGTCACAGCGCTGATGTTGACGTATGGCAACTGCATGTGTCCCACAGGGCAATCGTAGGCCTTCTCAATGTAATCTTTCCCAAGGCTGAAGGCCAGGTCTCCCTTCTGTGACATCATGGGTTTGAACCACCAATCTCTAGCTGCAGCAGCCCCAGCACCACGCATGGCCTAGTGTCCTGCCCACCTTATCACTTCTGGCTTCAGCTTGTAGTGGGAGGGAGGGACAGACCGCAGACTGTGATGGGGTGAGGGCGAGGAAGCCGGTGGGAGAGCTGGCGAAAAGGAGGGAGAAGGAGCGAGTGGGAAAGAAAAGCAGGGAGAGAGAGGCAGGAGGAAAACGGGAGGTAGGACACACCCACCCACCACAGAGGCAGGGAAGCCCCAACCGGGGGTGGCTGGTGGCTGGCACTCAGGTGCAGGAAGGAGGCAGTCCCAGGGGCAGGTGGGGGCAGGCCCTGGCCATCGATAGCGCAGGGGTGGCCATGTGCAAGGGCCCCCACACCCGTGTGCATGGCTGGCCTGGGAGCAGCGCGTGCCCCCAGGAGCAGCGTCGTCGGGGGAGTGGAGCTCGGGGGAGGGGCTGCTCTCTGAGTTACACTAAATGACTAATGTGCATTATCCTAATTATAGCGGAGCAAGCTGAGCCTTCCCACCGGCACAGCCGCCTGCATCTCCTAATAAACAATTAGCCGCAAACAACGGAGAAGGAGAGTGTGCGAGGAGCCAGCACGCTTGCAGTGGGTGGGGGTGGGCTTGGAGATGAGCCTCAGGAAGGGGGAGGCTCTGGGGCGAGCCGGGAACCTCATCCTCCTCCAGCCCACCGGGGCGGGGCTCCAGGTACTATTTAGAGGCAGCTGCCTTCGCTGGGACAGCGTCAGTCCTGTTGATCCCAGCGGTGCAGTTCAGAGAGGCCAAGAGGCTGGCTCAAGGACACACAGCTGGGGTAGCCTGCTGTCGCCTGGCTCCATTTCCGCGGGGTGGGGGGGGAGGTTGGCGAGACTTACCACCATTAAGCGTATCCATCATCCCCCAGTGGGTATTCCTAAGCTGGAGCGGCAAGCCTCTCCTCCCCCATAGGGCACACTTTGGCAATGGTCCCAGGAGGCTCACCTTCTTTAGATCTCCACTGTGATGGAGACTGAGAGAGGGAAAGGGGGGGGGGGCTGGAAGTGCTAACAGTCAAGGGTGTGAACCCACCAGGGACTTTGGGGGGCGTCTAGATGTGGTCATCTGCTCCCCAAAAGCCACAGGGACAGCCCAACTCTGTCCCAGAGAGCTGCCACAGAATCAAGCGGACGGGGTGCAGAGGAAAGCCCCCAGAGGCACCCCGGCTAAGCCCTTGGCTGTTAACTGTGAGGTTGGTGGTTCAAACGCTGCCAGCAGCTCTGAGGGAGAAAGGCCTGGCACTCTTGTCTGTGCAGGTGATTGGCTAGAAAATCCTCTGAGGCCACCCTGCTCCATCACATGGCTTCCCAGAAACCAGCGCCGTGGCACCCAAGGAGTCCCCGGGTTAGTATGCTCAGTGTCCCCTCTCCCTACCCAGGCTGGTGGTGGGAGTCCTTGGTACCATGGCAGAAAGGCCTGGCCACCCTACTCAATAAGAAAAATTCATCCCAGAAAACCCTCCGCAGCACATAGCTACTCTGGCACTCAGGTCGCCCTCAGTAGGACCTGACTGGGAGGCCACTGGTGGGAAGGGGGACCTTGTGGCCAGATCCCAAGGTGTGAGGCAGAAGAGGGTGCTGGCCCGGGGTGAGGCCACTGCTGGGGCACTGTGCCTGGCGTGCATCCCCAGACAGGAGTGTAGGTGCATGCCTGCTGGGAGGTCAGACGCTTGGGGCCATGGACATTCTGTCCCCTGTGCGAGGTGAGAAGGCCTTCTGTTTCTCATCGGTGGATGAGTGGGACCTCTGACTTGTCCCCTAACCTGCAAATCCTACACTCCTGTGCCTTCCTCCAGTGAACTGCTGGGGAACCCGATCCCAGGTAAAGCCACAGATCTGAAATAATTAGCACTAGGCAGGAGTGGCCATGAGCCGGTGATTGTGGGGCCGGGACCCACGTCTGGGTGAGTGGGATCCCAGGAGCACTGGGGGACAGGGCAGGGCTTAGGAGATCAGAGTCACAATTCATCTTTGAGCCTCAATTTCCTCCTCTAGAAAATGGGTGTGTATCAAAAAAGAGATGGTGGGGGTGGGGGAGGTCAGGTGCTGCAAACTCTCTTTAGCCACAAGCAGGTAGGATTTTGATACCTGACCTCGCTTCCCCCACCATCTCTTCCATGCAGCCTCCCTGTTGGGCTCTGACCCACCTCTAGTGAGAAGAGGTTTCCCCATGGCTGATTTCTGTGGGCACCCTTACAGGTCAGGAGCTGATCTTCCAGGGAGGAGGCCAGCTTTGCCTGGGTTCGCCCAGCCCAGCCACATGGGCTCAGTGCAGCTCCCTCCGCTCCCAGGCAGATGCTTCCATTCTGGCTGCAGACACAGGTTCCCAAAGTGCCCTCCCCTCCCAGATCACCTAGCTCTTACATCCAGGCGCTCTGCCCTCTGGGGTTAGCACATGCTGTTCCCTCTGTCCACCTGGTAGGTGCTGCTGATGTCAGGCTTCTCCCAGGTGCCACCTCTCCTGTGACTTGTCCTCGTTGGGAGACGGGGTTAGGCACTGGCTTCCGACCTGCTCAGGTCCGACCTTTCCTCTCCTCCTGGCAACTGGCAGGTGGCATGCTTTGCTTTGAGACGGGGCCAGGGGCCAGGCCCCATAGCATGTACAACATTCAGAACGTGTAATGGACGCCCCATAAGGATAGTCTACCTATAAATATTTATTCAGCCGTTCTCTCTGCAGAAAACCCTGCTGGGTGCTGCCAGGGAGACCGAGCGTCAGAAGATTGTTTCTGCCCTTAAGGAATTTGCCTGCTAATGGGGAGAGAGAGAGCGAGAGAGAGAGAGAGAGAGAGAGAGAGAGAGAGAGAGAGAGAGAGAGAGTGACTGGGGCCGTAAATAACCACCGTGCCAACAGGTGGGAAGCACAGCAGTGTGGCCAACCGCACAGGGCTCCCCGGGTGTTCCCAGAAGAGCCGAGTGACTCCACAAGAGACATTTTTCCAAGAAGAAGAGCCATTGGAGTGGAAATGCAGCCCGGAGCTGGCTCAGTGGGACCCTGCAGGCGGAGTGAGTGAGCCGGCCGGCCATGGAGGGCCAGCGCAGGGCCTGAGGGCAGGGCTGGACAAGCTGGCATGTGACGGGGGAAAGAGAGAGATGCAATGGCGCAAGGTGGTGGGCACCAGGAAAACAAGAGGTCTGGGAATCTGGTCTGGCTTTCTCCTCCGTTCAGAGTTAAGTCTCGGAAACTCACAGGGGCAGCTCGACCCTGTCCTGTGGGGTCGCAATGCGCTGGTGTCCACTCGACGGCCGTGGGCCTGGTTTTGCAGGGAGACTCTCAGAGGTTCCCAAACTGTATTCCTTGGAGCCATGGGGCTCTGTGGACGGGTTCCAGAGGGGCAGCAGGGACCCTGGGAAGCCTCTAGGATGGATTTTCGTGCAGGCTTTCTTTCCCCTGAATGAGGAGTCTTGCCAGGGCAGTGGCTAAAGATCAGGGGTTCACACCTGTCGGCCACTGCCTGGAAAAAAGGTGGAAACCATGGTGAGGCAGCCCTACCCATCCAGGGGGGTTACCATGGACTAGAATGGACTCCCTGGCAGTGTGTGCATTTCACATGCAGGACAGCTCTACGCTGAGCGAGTAATTTGGGAAAGCAGGCTATCTAGAGAGGTCCGCCTCAGGACCTGAGGAAGGCTGAGTCACAACCTCCTACGTGCAGGGGATACGGCCTCGCTGGCAAGCCTGAAGGGGGACTGGACGCACTTGCCGGGGGGAATCAGATGGCAGCCTTCTTTCCGTATGGACTGCAAGGCAATGCCCGCGCGACTGGACCAACAATGTCAGGACCGGTAGAGGAAAGACTGCAATGGTCAGGGATTCCATGTTGGCTGGATCCATAATCCAAGCATGGAGCAGCCGTCAAGAAACCAAGGGACGTATTTCACCAGCACTATCAGTTGCAGAACTCTTTAAGGAAGAAGGTCCCATCGAGGAGCGAGGTGTGCCTCATGTGCACCGTGTGACTGCGTCTCATGTACTTCGGACATGTTGTCAGGAAAGGCCTGTCCCAGGAGAAGGGCCTCGGGCTTGGTAAAGCAGAGAGGCACAGTGAACAAGAGGGAGACCCCCGAAAAGATGGGG
Source organism: Nesogale talazaci (assembly GCA_004026705.1). NCBI lineage: Eukaryota > Metazoa > Chordata > Mammalia > Afrosoricida > Tenrecidae > Nesogale > Nesogale talazaci. The sequence goes on from PVJH01017839.1 coordinate 44,325, forward strand.
GGACGATGAGCACATGTAGGAGTACATGTGTGGATGGCAAAGGACAAGGCAGTGTCCTGTTCCATGGTCCATGGGGTCAGCGTGAGTCAGAACAGACGTGATGGCACCCAACGAGGACAGGTAACACACATGCCCGGGGAAGTGGGACCCTGCCTGAGGAAGACTGCATGCGCTCGAATGCTGTGATGAGTGTGGGAATCACCATGCCGAGGGCGTGAAGGAGGCTGCAGACAGAAGCACACATTCTCCTGTTTATGAGCGTGACCCACCGGCCTGGTGAGCCCACTGGAATTGCCCCAGACTTGTCCAATACATGAACTCATAAACACACTTTGTAGCTGCAGTTATCTTGCCATAGATTTTCATAACTTTCACCCGTCCAGGAACCCGAGGACCGCGGAAGCCCTCGGAGACTTGGGGCGCGCCCTGGTATTCAAGAGCCATGGTGTCCCTTTGCGGGGTGCGGGGCACCCGGTCAGTGGATAAGGGAGAACGCAGAAGAATGGATGCGTTTGAGTCGGGGTGTTGCCAAAGAGCACGGAGTGGGCCCTGCGCTGCCAGAAGCAGCAGCACATCTGTCTCAGAAGAAGCACAGAGTGGAGAACAAGAGTGGAGACTGTATCTCCTGCCCTGGGCACGCATCAGGAGAGTGCGGGCCAGTTCGTGCGGAGGGCAGCATGCTGGTCAGGTGGAGGGGTGGTGAGGGAGAGCAAGACATTGATGCCGTGGGCTCCGTCGTGGCTAGTGGGAGGATGATGCAGGATCGGGTCGCGCTCTGTCCTGGTGAACCTGGGTCCGCTGGGGTCAGAACCAACGTGACAGCATGGAGAGACAACTCGCCTTTACAAGCCTGCTCCCCGGAGTCGAGCGTCACAGGGGGCCCTGAGGGATTCTGGAGCACAGGAGTTGACCCTGGAATAGTAACATCCCTCCCCTCTTTTCCCACACATGATCCCAAATTCGCACGCCAGGGCCCCGCAGCTTAGCCACGTGCCACATTGCCAGCTCACGGTGACAGACCTGGCCATTCAGGCCCGGGCTGGACTGGCACCAAAGCCTATGCACTTGTCTCCAGCCCTCAAGCCACACGAACAGGAGCCCAGGGGCCAGCTTAGGCGAGGTGGCAGTCATGCTGCCTTGGAGAGAGTGCTCAGGTGGAGAAGGACCCTTTGGGGAGAAGGTGGGTTTTCTGCAATGTGTCGGAGGCAGGGGCTGGTGCAGTGAGAACCGTGGAAAGCTGCTTGTTTAAGGACAAAGCTGCCGGCATGATCCTGGAGGTGCACACCCTGGCATCACATAGAGACTCGGATGTCTGTGCAGGGCATTCTGGGGAAGAGACTCAAAGACAAGTGAATGTTCTCCCCAGAGCAGCCACAGTCCTCCCATTTTCCTGATCTGAGCTTCTGCCCCCTGCACACTTGCCTGTCTCCCAATCCACCTTCTCACCAGGGGTCCTCATGACCCAGGGGCTGAGAGCTGAGTGAGGCTGGGGTCTCAAGTCTCCCAGCACCTGGGAGCTGACGGAGCCCACGGCATCAGTGTCTTGGTCTCCTGGCACTCGCCAGGTCTTTCTTCCAAGGCACTCTGTGTGCATACCAGGGTCTTTCTAGGGAGCTCCCAGGACAGGGCAGAGACAGCCACAGGGCAGGAGGAACCCAGAGCTCCGATGACAGCCAATGTGGGTCTTGGCCAGCAATCCCTGTGTCACCTGGGCACAGCCCTTCCCATCCTGGGATATCCGTTGGACCTCTGAAATAGTAGCATCCTTTCCCTCTCTCCCCACATGTCACCCCCAATTATCCCCACGCTAACTCTTTCTAGTTCTGACCATCTCAGGCTGGGGGGCAACCTGACTTGTGTCTCATTTCTCTCTCCCATGCCTTCTGGGGGCTGGTGCATGCTTCCCACCTCCACCCTTGGGTGCAACTTGTTTTAGTTCATGAGGTTGTAGAGCCTGGGACCCACACAACCCACCCACCCAGTGCTTGTTGGGTTGACATCACCCCCTGGACAGCCTCAGGTGTGTCCAAAAAGAACTCTGCCCCTGGTAGGGGACTTCGGTGGCTCAGGATGAGAAGGCACTCGCCAGGTCTTTCTTCCAAGGCACTCTGTGTGCATTTGGACCTCTGTCCTTTGGGCTAGCAGCCCAGGTGTAATGGGACCCCCACCTCATGTAGGCTGGAGATGTGCTGGCCCCACTGGGTGTGCCCTGGGGTGCTCCAGTCTGCCACCAGGACAAGAGCAAGCTCCAAGCAGTGGCTGGTCCCACGGAGATGAGAGCAACCCCAGGTAGCCCAGGACCCAGATAGCAACTCGGGGCCCATCCCGGCTAACTCCCACAAGGAAACACTCGTGCCTTGTGCCAGGGAATTGGGGCTGGTCTGTGATGCAGTGTGGTTGCGAGTTCTAGCTCCTGAAGACTCCTCCTTCCTCTGTCTGCAGCCAAGGTCCAGCCCAGTAGGAG
>PVJH01017840.1:0-46781 GCA_004026705.1 Nesogale talazaci
CAGCTGAGAAGCCGACACAGCATAAGGGGTGGGCTTTTTAAGGGATCTAAGAGTCAAAAAGCAAAGGGTTTTAGTTTTATTTAAGACACTTTAAAATGTTCTCTTAATTTAAAGCAGAAGTGTTATGGAGAGGAGTCAGGAATGGCAAGTCTTCTGCCTTTCTTTGACAAAACTATGACGTCTGAGGAGAGACAATTAGTCTGATCCAAAGGGATGGGTCTGGGAAAAAGCAGATTAGAGCCTGAAACTCCCAAATCACATGCAAACTGGTGGCTACAGGTCCCTTTTTGAAAAGAGGGCTCAATCTTTTGTCATCTCTAAGTACGGAGTCTTGGTGGTGGTGGTGGCGTTATGCGTGGGACTTTGAACCACACGGTCAGCAGTTCAAGACCACCAACAGCTCCACGGGGGGAACGACAGGAAGGGACTTTCGACTCCCATAAACAGTTCCAGCCTTGGGAAAAATGGGAAAAAAAACCCGGGAGTCACCGCTGAGTCAGCACTGACTCAAGAGCAGTGACTTTGGTTTGGTTTGGGGCAGATACCCATTGCTGTGGAGTTGATTTGGACTCATAATAATAATTCCGACCATGTGTATCAGAGCACAACTGTGCGCTTTAAGTTTTTCAAGTACTGCTTTTTCCCCATAAGGAGATCACCGGGTTTTTCATCCGAGACGCCTGTGGGTGGATTCAAATCGTCCCCGGAGGTTTCTAAGAGAGGAGCGCCAGGAGTCCCTTCCGACTCACAGGCACCCCACAGGACAGAGCAGGCCTGTCCCCACAGTCTCCAGCCTACCGCTCTTCACAGGGCCAGCTGTCTCATCTGTCTCACAAGGAGAAAGAAGACGGCTGGTGGGTTTGAACTGCTGACCTCGTGGGTAGCAGCAAAATCCCTAACCCACTATGCTACCAAGCCTTCTGAAATAGGTACGGGAGCCCCAAGAAAGAGTAATCATAATAATTTGGTAACTCTTCCCCTTTCCAAAGCGAGCATAAATCGTAGACTAGAAATTCAATGCGGTCTACCCAAGAACAAGATGTCAGAGCAGTTGTATAAAAACAACTCCTGTCTCAGAAGCAACTTAGAGCAATTTCAAATAAACGATGAAGAAAAACAAGGGAGACACCTCAAGGAAAGGCTCCTGGTGTCTGAGAACATAGTGAAGGACCAGATGAGGCACTGAGAATCCAGGCATTCAGCAGATGAGGCACTGAGAATCCAGGCTCAGCTGGCTCCGAGCCGCAGGGAGAAGAGGCAGAAAAGTGGGTCCCACCAATAGCTTTCAGTGATCTCCTAAGGGGTTTCGGGCACTGACTTCTCTCGTTGACTTTCTGGTAGCAGAAAGTTTGAGCTTTTACCAAAAAAGGATAGAAAATTCTGCTAAAGCTTTTTCCTCCAGATTCATGTGCGGGGCCACTCCAGGGGCTGGGGAATGAGAATTTGTTAAACTGGTCCCTGGAACAAGGACATCACACTTGGTCAAAGCAAGGGTCAGCCTTAAAATATGGCCCTCCACGAGAGGGGCTGGCACAATGGCTGCCACCATGTGCTCTGAGGGAGACGCAACTGAGGCATCCAGGACGGGGCGGGGTTGGCTTCTGTTGAACAGAGGGCTGCTGTGAGTCAGAGCCCGCTTCTACCCGCAGAGGCACGTGGTGAGTCATGACTGTGTAAGAACAGATAGGGGACCCCTCACCGCAAATAAGCCGCCGCCTGTGGCAGGCCACAATGTACGCTCGAAACGTCTCCCACCAGCCAGGCTCCCTTTAGCCTCCTCACACTCCATCTTGTGCAAATACTTACAAATATCTCTGTACATTTCTTTTTTACCCCCTGGGAAAGTATGCTTAAGGCAAAGGAGAGCTTACTCTTCCATCCTGACTATGTTCAGAGCTTGGGTCCAAGTATCTTGGTACTCTTGGTGGTCAGGGACCTACAGCCGAGGCCTCCCTCTGAGCCCTGCCCCCACCAGACCCACTGAGACAGAATTTGCCTTTTAGCGGCATCCCCAGGTGATTCTTTCTCAAAGTCTAAAAAGACTACCCCTAGTGACTACTATCACAGAAACACAGAGCAGTGAGGCAGTGAGACATCATGAGGAATGGCTCGTGGCAACTAAAAACATATTTAAGGATTAGATGATACACTGAGAATCCAGACATTCTCCAGATGCTGGCTCCAAGCCGCAAAGCCAAAAAAAAAAAAGAAAAGAAAAGTGGGCTCAAACCATGTTCAACAATTTGTGAGTTTAATAAGTATAAATGTAGAAGCTGGGACACTGCTGCTATGGACAATCAAGGATACTGCTGTAACTGAACAAGACGACTTTTCCTTCTCATTTTTTTTTTCAATATGAGGATAAAGAAAAAAAAATATCAAAAATTCACTTACCCATTGATAGATGTTCTAGACATAAACAGGCTAAAAACAGATGACACAAAAGAATGGTATAATTGGATAAATAGCCAGCCCGATTTCTCAATGCTGTTGTTTAAGAAGATCTGTGTCCCATGATCAAGGTAGCTCTGAACAAAGACAGCCTGGAGTGATTCACATAGTTTCTCTCTGTTGCACACATACCACTAAAAAAAAGAAGAAAAATGAAAACACAACTTAAGAGTCATCCAAGAAGGCCAAAAGCAAATAAGCAATCAACCCACGGAAGGTGAAATCAAATTTAACATTTCCAATTATTAGTATAATCACAACAGCACTTTGCTTTGAGGATGATCATCTCAATATATCTTCAAAGATTTTTCACTTAATTTACCTCACAACCCACAGGGAAGCAACTCTCAACCTGTGGGTCCAGACCCTTTGGGGGTTGAACTACTCTTTCATGGGGGTTGCCCCAATCCTAACACTAGCAACATGACAGTTATGAAGTAGAAGAAAAATAAGTTCATGGTGGGGGCGGTGACCACCACATGAGGAACTGTATTAAGGGTCGCAGCATTAGGAAGGTAGAGACCCACTGCCCCAGACTAAGTGAGTCACACGTCACTGGGTGGGAGAGGGACAAGGGCCACAGGTTCAGGAGGCTTAGTGGAGCAATTCACCCAGGTGATCTGACGTCTGGCCCAATACTTGAGTCACTGGAGCCGCCAGCTCTGTTGGTCTCAGACAGGCCAAGTCAGAAGGCAAGTAGCCTTCTTTTACAGTAAGAAAACAGTCAAACAGTCCAATGGCTTATGCAAAACCACCCAACAAAGGAAGGCTTTAATGAATAGTAATGTTTAACTCCAGTGACCAGATTAAGCTGCTTTTCTTTGTGTACATCACCTAAGAACCTTTGGAAATCTTACTTTACAAACAAGTTATATAGCACTGTTATCAAACAAAGTCAAACCCATTGCCATCATCAAGTCAGCTTCCACTGGGAGTGATGTCGGGATGGAGTAGAATTGTTCCCCTAGGGTTTCCCAGGCTGTGATCTTCATGGAGGCAGATGGCCTCATCTGTATCAGTTGGTGCTGGTGGGTTTGAACCACCAAACTTCCAGTTAGCAGCTGAGCACTTCACCATTGTGCTACAACATGGCTACAGAGGGGCAAAAACATGCTCAAGGCAGATTAAGAAGTTAATGAATGCCACTGAGCAATCCATGAAGAGACAAGTGATAGTATGCAAAATTTAAGAGTTTTAACTGCAGATGAAATTTAATCTTCCATAGTAAGTTTCCATTTTAATTTCGGTTAGCACACCAGACTTGAGTAGGTTGTAATGGTACAATCTAAGCCAGCTCTGGGATCAAGTATTGGCTCTGCCACCTGATGTAACCTTGGGCAAGACAGTTAATCTCTAAGTCTCTTTTACTTGGACTAGGTATGTCACAGGGTTGATCTACATTGGTAGGCTATCAGGAGAATTAAGCAAAATAGCCTTTATATGTCCTTAACACTGTGTCAGGAAGCCACTGGAATCCTATGACTGTTTGTAATAATAAGTGCAATGATATTTCTCCAATGGAGGCTTATGCCTAGCAGAGTAAATCTACTAAAAGTACAGACTTAGTTGCTGTACAGCAGATCCATTATTTTTTAAGAAACAACCAACTTTTCCCAAGAAGGTGTCTACTGGCCCAAAGCAGTCTGCTTCCCCTAACAAATATCACCATTTACCAGCAACGAAATGTCCCGGAACTGCTTGCACAACTGATGGACCAATATTACAGTCATTCTAAACTTGCTAAACTCGTAAAATGAAATCTTGGGTAACATTCCTGACAGGAACATGAAAGGAACCAGTGATAAACCAATACAAACAAGCATACAGATACATTAAAAAAGTAATACTTTTTTATAAACTCCAAAGGCCTAAACTGGACAAACCAAACTTTTTTATTAGTGACTGACTTTGAGTCTAGGGCAGTGAGTCTAAGAGTTTGGACTATGGAAATGCTCTTACCACAACTGCTCAGACTTTAAATCATGCTTAGGGTCTTTGGGATGTAGGGGGAGGGGGAGTCAAACACTTAAGGGCATGGACTGACCCCAGGGATGGAATAATGGGCTCAAAAATAATAATTTTTAAAAACGAGGCAGGATGAAGGACAGCAGGAGTAGGAACCAGCTCACCCCACACATATTCCAGGCCCTGTCAACACTTTTTTGTTGCTCTCAAAATGCTCCTGCTTAATCATTTACTAATTCGTAATGCTTACTACACCTGAAATTACACCCCAGTGCCGATCATAAATCATTTTTAGTAGGCGTATGACCTCTGAGGATACTTTAACTTTTACTTCTTTCTTACTCTCTGATGTGACTAATCACTGCCATCTAGTAGATTTTTACTTCAGTCCACCTGGAGTCTTGCTTTAAGTGTATGTGGCAGTCATGTATTCGTTATGCCAATTTCATGATTGGGATGTAGGGGTGGAGTCTGGCCTGTTAATCTGGAGATAGCAATTGAGTAGCCAATGAGGCCTCCATGTGGGCATGGCTTTCTCCTAAGACTTCTGGGAAATCTCGTGATATTTCCCTCGTGGAGATGAGAGGCCATCTCCCCAGTTGTTGGGAGTCAGTCTGAGACGACAAACTACACGACAAGATGGTAGCATCCGATGAGTTGGAAGAGCCGGAGGAGAAGCCGCACAGCCTTACCCTGATGGAACCAGACTTCTGAAGCTGGAGAAGCCACGTGGAGACTCCTGCCAGCGCTGAGTTGCTTCTACCACCACTGGATGCTGAGCCCTGGAAGCGAGGAGCCATGGGGAGACCCTAGCCGATGCCGGGATTTTGCACCCACTGACCTGTGACTTCGTGAGTCGGAAAGAGACTTTATAGACTGATATCGGGCATATGGGCTAATATCGGACTTACGACTTTGAAGTGGACTGGGTTGGGATGCTTGCTCAATGTTCCACTCCTTTTGTATATAAGCCTTTTCCTTATATACATATGTGTTTATGAATTTGTTTCTCTAGTCTACCCAAACTAACACAGTGTAACTTTAAAATTTTGAGTGTCTTTCTTTAATTCTTGTTTTGGTTGTTTTTGTTTGTTTGTTTTGTTTTGTTTTGTTTTGGGCATCACTGCCCTCTGGTGGTCATGGGAGCTACCCAGCGCTGCTCCTGAGAGCCGCAGCTGGATTTGAACCGCCAAGCTCGCGGGCCGCAGGCCCACACTCAACCACTTATGCCACTGGGGCTCAGCCCTCTTTAATTCTTTAATGTACAAAAGCTACCTAGAGAACATGAAACGTTTTCGGATGCCATAACTGTAGTTAATAACATTAACATGAAAAATTAACCTGAACTCAGCACAATGGATCATGCCTACCCGTAGAGTTCTTCACCAATGGTCTCATGTATCAACTCCATTTTGAAATTAAAATAATTAAAGGCACAACAAAATTAATTTTTAAAATGCAATTTATGATAGGCACCTTGCTTTTAGACCTTTAACTCTTTCCCCCTTTTATATATACATATATGTGTGTATATTTATTAATCAGAGTATATACAGTAAAAACACACAGCAACTCCAGTTTCTATATGTACAACTCAATGACATTGATTTCAGCCAGTTCAGCAACCTTTCCTCTTCTGGCGAGTTCTACCCCCTCTGTTAACACAAGACTTGTTGCCCACCTTATCTTTCAAGTTGCTGTTAACAGTTTTCCAGTCTTATTAACCACAGGTCAGTAGTTTGAAACCACCAACTGCTCTAAGGCATAAAAATCAAGCTACTCCCATTAAAAGTTAGTCTCACCATAGTGGGGTTGGGAAGAGGTGTCAAGGGGGTGTGTGGGCAAAATACTAAGGGTATGCACCAAAGCAGCAAGGGGAGAAAACCCAATGAAGTCCCCAGGGAATGCCAAAAATAAAACTTTGGGGCTAGGGTTTGGCATCCCATCAGATTGGACTGGAAGACACTCCTAAAGGTCTACAAACAGACCTGGAACTATTTATAGGCTTTTCTCTTTTTCAGGGGGGGAGGGTGTCTTGTTTTGGAGTCCTTGTTTTGTTTTCTTTTGTTACTTGGTTTTGCTCTGCCCTGGTTTTGTGTTTATTATTTTCTCTGTATGTCTATCTAGATAAGGTAGGCAGGATAAGCAATCTGGAGGAGAAAGCAACGGGACCAAAGGTTCTGGGAGGAAATGGGAGGCGGGGAAAAGGAAGTGGGTGTTAACAAACTCAGGGAACAACAAGTGATCTAAAATCGATGACAAGGAGAGTATAGTATGCCTGATAGGGCTTGATCAAGGGCAATGTAACCGAGATGAATTACTGAAACCCGAATGAAGACTGAACATGAAACTGGGTGAAGAGGAAATGAAAAAGAAAATGAGGAAAGGAATAGAAGGCTAAGGGCATTTACAGAGGTCTAAATACAGGCATGACATGTGTAAATACATTTATATATAACAATAGGGAAATGAAGCTATGTACATATATTTATATGTTAAGGATTAAAGTAGCAGATAGACATTGGGCCTTGACTCAAGTACTATCTCAACACAAGGACATTTAGATCTAATAACCCAGCATTCCATTATGCTGAGCTTCCCAATGCATTTGCTGAAGACAAAAATGGGTGCATAAGCAATTAAGGTGAAGAAAGCTGATGGTACCCAGCTATCTAAAGATATAGCATCTGAGGTCTTAAAGATTTGAAGGGGGCTGAGACCCAGTGGCATAGTGGTTGTGCGCGGGACTGCGGCCTACTGGGATGGAGGTTCAATTCCAGCAGCAGCTCCACAGGAGCAAAGGCTGGGCCTCCAACTCCCACCTCTAGAGGGCAGTGATGCCCCTCCAAAAAAAAAGGCTTCATGATAAACAAGCGGCCATCTAGCTCAGAAGCAACAAAGCTCACATTGAAGAAACACACCAGCCTGTGTGATCATGAGGTGCCAACAGAATCAGGTTATCGGGCATCAAAGACCCAAAACAAAAAAATCATTATCAATGTGAACCAGGAGGAGTGCAGAGTGGAGACCCAAAGCCCATCTGTAGATAATTGGGCTTCCCCTTATAGAAGGGTCACAAGGAAGAGACAAGTCAGTCAGAGTACAATATAGCATGTACTCTGGGAAACATACACCATTAACTTTCCTCTAGTTCTTTAATGCTACCCCCCTATCATGACCCCAATTCTACCTTACAAATGTGGCTATACCAGAGCATGCACACTGGTACAAATAAGAGCTAGAAGCACAGGGAATCAGGACCAATAATGAGAGTATAAATACCAGGAGGGGAAAGAGAAGGTGGGGGGAGAGAGGGGAAACTGGTCGCAACGATCTACATATAACCCCCTCCCAGGGGAACCAACAACAGAAAAGTGGGTGAAGGTGGTTAATCTAAGACATGACAAAATAGTAATTTATAAAATTATCAAGGGCTCATGACGGAGTGAGAGGGGGGAAATGAAGAGCCAAAACCAAGGGCTCAGGTAGGAAGAAAATGTTTTCAAAATAATGATGGCAACAAATATAAAAATGTGTCTGACACAATGGATGGATGGATGGATGGATGGATGGATGGATGGCCTGTACGAGCCCCCAATTAAATGATTCATTAAATAAAATCAAAAATTGGTCTCAGAGACCCTTGGGAGCAGTTCCACTCTGGCCTACGAGATCACTGTAAGTCAGAATCAACTGGGTGGCGGTGAGCTGAAAACTTCTGAGTTGTCGATTCGATCCCATAGACGGGGCTTGAAAGCAACATAACAGTCAAGGCAAACTTGCTTTGCTAGCTAAACAGAACTGTTTGGTTAGCAGAAGTTTAGTCTTAGAAGTCTTCACAGGGTAAGCTATGAGAATCAACTGGATGGCAATGGGGGTTTTTAGTATTGTTTGATTTTAAGATGACTTCAGGGAATGTTTTTTTATGATTTAAGGTGATTTTAGGGAAATTAACCAAACCAAACCCTCCTCCCCCCCCAAAAAAAAAACCCCTCACTGCCATCGAGTCAATGCTGATTCATAGCAACCTCATAAGATAAGGTAAAACTGCCCCTGTGAGTTTCCGAGGCTGTAGCTGCTTAGTCACTATTGACCTTGGGGGGAAATGTCATTTTTAAAATGTGAATGCAACCACATCACTTACACTCTGCCTCAAATGTCGTCTTGGAACAACACCCAAATTGTTCACTGCGGCTTCTAAGCCCTGTTAAGGCTGTCCACTGTGCATTCTCCCCATCACTTCATGACACTGGACCAGCCCCTGGCAACTGGGCTAGCCCCAGTCCCAGTGCGCGCTACCTTCCTTGTGGCTATCTCCCCTGATGCTGGCAGTGCCCACCTCCTCAGCACACTCCCTGTTCACATGGTTAACTGGACCTCAGTCTGCGAATTTCTCCTGTGAACTTGCAGACTGGGGAGGTAGGTGCCCTGTTGTCTCACCCTCTCTTATATTCCACAAAGTCTGCAGTGGCTGATTCCTCAGAACTAGACAGTATCCCTTCTCTGCAGTCTGTTCTTACTCTGGAAGCTCTGCTGTCACGGGTTCACTCGGGGTGACCCTGTCGGCATGGGAAACACCACTGGCATAGCTCCCCTATCACAGCGGCACACGAGCCACCACAGTACAACAAAGTGACGGGCCTACTGAACTTGAATTACGGTGTTGGTAAAGAATACCACAGAATGCCAAAAGAACAAACAAATCTGTCTTAGCGAAAAGTAAATCCAGAATGCTCTTTAGACAACAAGGACGGTCAGACTTTGTCTCAAGTACTCTGACCATTTCCAGAGAGACCAGGACTTGGAGAAAGATAATCGTGCATGGCTAAGCAGTGAGGCATCAAAAACGACTAAGACCCTAAGACCTGCGGCAAGTTGAACGGACAACACGGCTCCATGGGTGGGCACGATGACAAGACCGCTTGCGAGGATGGCACAGGGCTAAGCAGTGCTTCCTTTGGTGGTACATGGGGTCCGTCTTATGAATCGGGACCAATTCGACGACAACATGCTACCAACAACAACATAGACCCCATTAAGTCCTTGGGAGAAACAAACAGGTAAGTGCTCAGCCGCTAACAAAAGGCTGGCAGATCAAATGCATGCGCACACAAGACCCCAGAAGAAAAGCCTGGCGAGCTGATTCCAAACAGCCTGAGTTCTGAAAGGCCCAGGAAGCACAGGTCTACTCTGCCACTCGAGGGATTACCATGTCTCAGAATCAACTCCGTGTGACTAGCTCGGTCTACACACCGGTACATAGGTCTCCTTGGTGCTAGACGACCACTGGGCAAGCACACAGAGCTGCCAGCTCGGGGTCCATATTCCCAGGAAGATGGGCACTTCCTAAGAGAAGGGCTCCAATAACCCACTGTGTTCCCAGCAGCCAGTTCGGAGCCAGCAGGTTCGCAACAATGTTCATCAGATGAAGGACTGCTAGGAATCACAGGCAATGCAAGTGAAACCGTAGAATTGGGGGTTCTAGCAAAACCCTGGCAGGAGAAGAAGGGTCATCAAAGAAATGGCCTGGGTTTCTGTCACTTTCTAAAATTACATGGCCTTGACCAAAAAAAAAGAAACAGCGCCATCAAGTCTAGTTTGACTTACACAGCGGTTAAAGCTACCCTCTTTCCCCAATATCTACCACAAAATCGCACCACCACGAGCAAACAAGCATAAAGGAAGGCATTTCCTGAGTGCCGACGGTATGCGAGGCACCAGCCAAATGCTTTACATTTGGGATTTCACGTATCACTTTGCAATTTCTGAAGAAATGGGAGGCCCTCGCAGTTCCGACTAGCTCAATCCTCGCTCGTGTTACATGTTGTCTTTTGTGAGTTTTTTCCAACAAGTTAGTAAGTTCACGTCACTCAACTCTAGCCAATGTATCTGCTTAAGAAATAACACAATTCCTTTGGAAAAGAAAGCAGGGCTCTTCTACCCAACTAAATGTGTTTTGAGAAAGGGAAAAAAATTAATCTAGACAGAAACTATGAATCTCGATAATTACTATAGGTGAGGGTTTCTCCACAAGGCCACAATGATATTTGGGGCCAAATGATCCTTTTGAGTCCATTTGGGAATGTTCTGTGCACATCCAATGGCTGTAGCAAGCTGATCTCTATCGATCTTATGTCAACACCACTCCCCTAAATTATAACAACCAAAATGGCTCAAACATTTCTAAATTACCTGGGGGGATGGGGGAGTGGGAGAGAGGGTGTACAATTGCCCCTGCTTGAAACCCATAGTACGGCACGGTCTTGTCCTGAATTCTCACTGTACTGTGTCTCCATTAGCTTCCTAACTACCGCAGTTTAACAGAGGCATGTTAAGGGCTTATCTTTCTGAGGTCTTTAAATAAGTCTAGGGGGTCATCTTCATCCAGAGGTATCTTGGAAGAAAGACCCAGCAATCTGATTCAGGATAAAAAAAAAAAAAAAACAGAAAATCCCATGGTGCACTGCTCTACTCTGACATGGGATTCACTCTGACATGGGATTCACTTGAGGGCTGAACCCCAGTAGCTGCTCTTGGGATGAAATGACCAAATAATCTGTTCCCCTAAAGATCACAGTCCTGGAAACTCGGTGGGGCAGTTCTCCTGTGTGTCCTATATGTTCACCATGAGTCAGAAATGTCTTGAGTGATACGTAACCAGAAGGAACTACAGAGGATGACACTAAAAGGTAAAGTCTTTGACCTCAGGAATTTACATTCCACATCAGGGAATCTCAAAACAAGAGGAGTAAACCCTGGAATCGTGATCTTGCCAGGACATTCAGTAACTCACTAAGAGAACACCAACACCCAATACCCTGCAACCATTTGGCAAACCTCTTGGCATTACCTCTCCAGACAGCACAACTTATGGAGCAGAAAAGCAGCAGTAATAAGCTCACAACCCAGTCTTGGATGGCCTTCTTTCCACAAAGACTATAGGGACAAAGTTTCCCACAAAAGAAAACATAGAAGGCTCATTAAATGTTCACACTGGAAACGCTATGTGCCATCTCTACTCTCAGTCTGCACTCCTCAGCTGGAGATCGCAGCATCTGAAAAGGGGTTTTATGCATGTGCCACTAAAGTTCACTAGAATCTAGTACTAACTATAGGAATTTTCTAAATACTAGGCTTACATCAAACTAGAATATCAAATGGTCAACAATGACTTAGAGTAAAGATGAAACTGGAAGGGAGCAGGGAAACTAGATTAATGGAAACAGCACAAAAATGGAAATACGGAGAACGTTCACACAATAGAAAGAACATAACCAAGTCACTGTGCCATTTCTGTAGAAACTATGAAAACATATTATTTAAAATGCAACACAGGCTCCCTCAACAAGAATACTTTGCTTTATTAACCTGGCATTCCATGATGTTCACCTTCCCGACATAATATAGAAAACAAAATTGGTGCATAAGCAAATGTGGTGAAGAAAGCTGATGGTGCTATCAAAAGATATGGCATCTGGGGTCTTCAAGGCTTGAAGATAAACAAGCGGCCATCTAGTTGAGAAGCAACAAAGTCCACATGGAAGAAGCACACCTGCCTGTGTGATCATGAGGTGTCGATAGAATCAGGTATCAAAGACCCAGAACAAAATATCATATCATTATGAATAAGGGGGAGTGCGGAGTGGAGACCCAAAGTCTATCTATAGGCCATTGTGCGTCCCCCTTATAAAACGGGGGTGGAGGGCAGGAGATAAGCCAGTGAGAACGCAATATAGCATCAATGAAACACACAACTTTCCTCTAGTTCTTCTAATGCTTCCTCCCCATTATCATGACCCCACTTCTACCCTACAAATCTGGCTAGACCAGAGCATTTACAAGAGTACAGATAAGAACTGAAGACACAGGGAATCCAGGACAGATAAACCCCTCAGGACCAATAATGATACCAGGAAGAGGAAGATGGGGGAAGAAGGAACCGATCACAAATGATCTACATATAATCCCCTGCCAGGGGAACAGACAACAGAAAAGTGCTGATGCCATGCATAAAGTAGGTTGTAATCATTTAATATAATAAAATATAATGTGGGGCTGAGCCCCGGTGGCGTAAGTGGTTGAGTGCAGGACTGTGGCCCACGGGCTTGGCAGTTCAAATACAGCGGCGGCTCTCAGGAGTAGCACTGGGTAGCTCCCATGACCACGAGAGGCAGTGATGCTCTCTCCTCCAAAAAAAATAAAATAAAATATAATGTAACAATTTTTAAAAATCAGTAAACAGCAATGTTGTCCCTACCTATATTAGGGAAGTAATTAAAGATCGTAATAATTAAAAAATAATAAATAGCCATGTCAAGTAAACGATGGGAATTCTGAATACATGCTGGATAGTACTAGCTAATAAATTGGCTGTATTGTCTTCGAAGATTTTTTCATTAAGCCCATAAACATCCCACACGTTTCAAATCTCAAATAAATCTTGGCAGATGAATTACTTCTTTGAAATAGAAATGTGATTTTTCTACAAATTTTATTTGTTCATCGGGTTGAAGGCTACCCTTAAGAGTTTCTGAAATTGTTTTTTGAAGTTCCTCAACTAGCCCGATACAAGATGATAATGTCTTTGTTAGGCAATTCTGACTTAGGTATAACAAAAACACCACCGGGTCCTGCGCCATGACAGTCTTTTATTCTGAAATGAGATGGCCTTGTGGAACTGGTGTTGCTGGCTGCCCTCAAGTCTCCTGACACAGTGATCCCGGGCACAATGGAGCAAAACACTGAGGGTTCCTGCACCATCGAGGCCCCGTGACGGGCTCCAGACCAGACCATAGTGAGCCAGAAAGTTTTCACTGGGTGATTTTCAAAATGAAGGCCTTTCTTCCTAGTCTGTCTCGGTCAGGTATGTTCTACTGAAATCCACTCAGCATTCTAGTGGGATGGTGGCTGTATAGGTAGGTGCATTAGGGTAGGACTCTAAACAAGCCCCATACAGGAGTCCTACATGGAAGGTAAGAATTCTACCGCTGAACCATACCAACGTGCTCTGGTAGAGTTAGATAAAAATAAAACATAAAAACATAAAAAGTTTTTCATTTAAACTTACTGATTTTAGCTGAGAATGTTTTCACCTTGAAGTGTGACCAAAAGCATGCACCAACTACAGAAGAATGACAAACTTGAAGCAGCTGTCCAACTCATAAACTGCCAAGGCAAGTATTTTGCACGTAGCTACCTAAGAAGCTAACCCTGTTTGCACAGACTTCTTTACAATACGACATAATACGAGGTTTCCCAGGACAGGCCATCAGGAAGGAGTCGAGAAAATCTTGAGACCAGAATTGAGTTATTGAGTGAATTTCTTCATCTCTCACCGTCAATCTTCTGTCTATAAAATAGGCACATTGCATAAGGGGCCCTGGTGGCAAATCAGGTAAGTGCATGGTTTCAATCCGCCAGCAGCTCTGCAGGAGAAAAGTCCCAGCAGCATGCTCTGAAAGGATTAAATTCACTGCCACAGAGTCGATTTCTGACTCACAGTGACCTTATGGGACAGAGTCAAACTGCTGCTCTGGATTTCCAAGACTGGACGGACCTCTTTATGGGAGTAGAAAGCTTCATTTTCTCCCGAGGAGCGGCTTGTGGTTTCCAAAAAGCACCTCCCCAGGAGTGTTGGTTTAAGGATTAAAGGGGTTGATATATTATAGTGCCTGAAGCACATGAGAAATCCAGTAGTTGTTGATTTTCTTTCCCTTCCTGGTCAAAATCCATACGGACCGGTCTGAGCAGAACGGCAGGTAAGGGGGATACCGACAGGCAGCCACGCTGCATTCTGAAGAACACAGGTGGCCATGAGATGGGAGTCAAGTGAATGCCACCGGCCAAGAAGGGCCTGGGCGCCGGGCACCTCTCAACGGTGAGGCAAGGCAGTCAGGCAGGCTCCACTGGTCAGAACACAAGAACAGAGTCTAAGCCCCGGAGACAACTGGGTCATCGTTTCAAAGGGATGTGGCCAGCGAGGTGTTCAGGAAAGGTGAGCTGACGATAATGAGTACAAGGAAGAAGAAGTATCCTGGAACTGGTGGGGATGGTTACATAATTCTTATAAATCGGACGGAACGACCGAAATATATGGTCTGTAAGTTTTATGTGGGTAAAGGTGTCAAAATCTCTAAAAACTAATTTAAAGAAAGAAGAGAGTCTATCCTACTTGCCATCAGTTCAGGGAGTGCTCAGACTAAAGTTGACACTGACAGCTTCAAGGGATCCTAAGATTCTGTAATGCAGTCAAGTCAGTCTACTGTCTGGGACCCACGTGTATGTAGCATGCCAACTGACTCAGGTTCTCAGCCTGTCCTTTAACACAGTTCCTTGCGTGGTGGTGACACTGCCCACTCCCCCAAGCATAAAATTATTTTGGTTGCTACTTCATAATTGTTATTTTGCTACGTCATGAATCAGGTGGCCCCTGTGAAAAGGTCGTTCCACTCCCAAAGGGGTCATAACCCACAGGTTGAGAACTGCTGCTCTAAATCAATTCCAATTCATGGCAAGCCCATGTGTGTCAGATTAGAATTATAGGGTTTCTGGATGGCTATTTTGTCAGAAACAAATAGCCAAGGCTTTCTTCTGCGGGACCTCTGGGTAGGCTGGAACTGCCAAACTTTGCAGGCAAGCATTTATCATTTACCATACGCACTCAAACATAAGCCGACCCGAGTATCAGCCACAGCACCTAATTTTAGCCCAAAAACTGCATTAAAAGTATACTGAAAAACTCTGCGTATACACGAGTATATACAGTACATCACCAGGGGACTCCACACACAGTAAATATTCAAATCACCAAGTCTCTCTGTGTGCGAACTCCCCGGGCAGAGCACCACAGCAGGCGCTCTTTCTTGTGGGGCAGTGATGCATATGCATTAGATCAAAGTTGCTCCGGTTTTTATTCAGTTAATAAATTGAGATTCACTGGCAGTGCTCATTTCAAAATACGCACATAAAATAATATTGGTATTTTATGATTCTAAGTTTTAACAAAGCCTTGGGGAGACCAAACAATAGTCTTTTACTGGAAGCGATCGGTCTCCTAGGGTACCTTCTCTGAGGGAGTAGGAAGGCCCCTGGCATACCCTTGTGGAGGAGAGAAGCCCCAGTGTTCTGGAAAATGGAAGTCAACACTTTGGTAGGGCTTCCACTCAGGTGGTAATGAAGGACAGAAGCCCTTTCCAAAGGCTCTCAGGTATTCAACTCCAAAGACCTCCACCAGCCCTACGACAGTTCAAGCGAGGACTCCAATCCGTCAGTGTCCTCTGCCCAGCTGACTGACTGCCCAAAGCATGGATAATTCAGACAGGACTTCAGAGGCCTTTCCCAAGGCATAACCTTTGACTTCTGGCAAGAACATCCAAGTTTTGTTTTCTTTTGTTTTTACTTGGACATACAAAACTCAGATCTATCTAGTTTTATGTTGTGTTCATCCATATCTATGGCACAGTGCAGTTTGGAGCTTACATAAGAAGTTATAAAACCAAAATAGGTCTGAGCCCCGGTGGCGTAGTGGTTGTGCGCGGGACTGCGGCCCAGTGGGATGGAGGTTCAATTCCAGCAGTGGAGCTGGGTCTCCTACTCCCACCACCGGAGAGCAGTGATCCCCCCCCCCCCAAAAAAAAATACACCGTTGATATGCATGTATGTGTGATGTTACATGACAACCCTTACTAACTTAGGATATTAGTGAACACCAGTTGTGCTTTGGAAAAATCTTGCAGTATGTCACTTGGAGAAACTGTCATGGTTAGGTTCCAGCAAGTTCTATGGCTTTTTTGTTTCTCCTTCTCTATTGAGAAGCCATCTATTGACTGATAACTGTTTTTACCAGAAGATAGCTAGTAGGGTTTAAGAGTCCTTTCATGTTTCAAAAGCTCCTAAATAGTTGCACTATGTTTAAGTACTAAATTCACCATGACCTGATTCCCAGTTTGTGTTGTTTTTTTTTTTTATCAGTTCAGAGTATGGCCATATTGAAAAGAAACATCAATTAGCTTCTCACTGCCCCACTCTACTTCTCCCTAAGGAAGCCATGTGATAAAGAATATGATTAAAGAAGCTGAGAACAGTCTCTTGAAAAAAATGTAAGACAGGTTTGGCAAGCTTTTCTGCATAGTCCCAATTGTAAATATTTGAGGCTTACAGTCTTTCTCTGTCGCAACAACCTCTGCTCTGCCACTGCAGCACAAAGACAGCCAGAGATGACAGATAAGTAAATGCACATGAGTTTGTTCCAATAAAACTTTACTTGTGTGAAGAAATTACCATTGTTCACTAAGCCCTAGACTAGTAACAAGATCGCTGTTTCAAACCCAACAGCCACTTCTCGGGACTAAGATGAGACTGTCTGCTCCCCTAACAATTTACAGCCTCGGGGCTATCTGCCAAGGAACCTAATTTTACCACAAAGACTACATTAAAAATATGCTAGCAAATTCGGCTTACCCACAAATATATACAGTAAGTATGAGTTGTTGAAATCCATAACCAAGCAACTCCAAGAGAGACAGGGCTGCATATGAAATACATACAACTTCAACACCAAGAAGCCTTGTAGGAAACAATCTAATTCGATGGGGCAAGAAGTCCTGCAGTAAAGTTACTTCTTATGTAGATACATAGATACACTTTCTAGATATCACTTTCCTCTGTCTATTTACATCTTTATTCAAGGACAATTAATTTTCACAATGTGAGTGCATTCACCTCAAAATCATGTCTAGATTCTTCGTTGCAAGTAAAAAAGTTTCTCCCACCTAAAAATTCAGAACGCACCAGATTAGTCATCACCTTGAAGGTATCCACCAAATTGTTCAATGCAACTGGTTAAAACTCACACACCCAAGTATTTCAGGGGCAGAATGCAATCTGAAACCAGTACTCCCTCCAGAGTACCCTGACAGACCATTTCACAAAGTATACAAACAGGAAGGAGCCTCAGGTTAGTTAGTATGTTAAGGTGATGAATAGATATTAATTCCATTTAGGCTCCATAAAAGTCAACTGCTGACAGTTTCTCACATTTTAAAACAAATCCAATCCTTTTATGAACTCCAAGAACATATTAAGTAGAGGTAATCTCAGCAAGTGCTATAACAACAACAAAGTTTTTAACTTACTGTCACAATTCCAATTCACAACAACCCTCTAAGGGGGGGAGGGGGATAGAGTCTTCTTTCTGGGTTTTTGAGACTATAACTGTTTATGGGAGTAGAACGCCTCATCTTGCGCCTGCGGAATGGCTGGTGGTCTTGAACTGGTGTCCTTGTGGTGGGTAATCACTATACCACCAGGGTTCCTTTCATGAAATACTTACAACCCAGAGACTTAACCAGAAGTCCAAGACAAGCCTTTTTCCTTCTTCTTCTTGCTACTCAGAATCTTATCTGTATTGTTTGCTAAAAGTGACATTTCGGGGCTGAGCCCCAGTGGCGTAGTGGTTGTGTGCGGGACTGCGGCCCACTGGGACGGAGGTTCAATTCCAGCAGTGGGGCTGGGTCTCCTACTCCCACCACCGGCGAGCAGTGATGCCCAAAAAAAAAAAAAAAAAAAGCCTGTGGAGGTATAAAGAATAAAAGCTTTAATCATCTGGGCTTTTAAAAAAAAAAAGTGACATTTCTAAGTCATCATTCTACTAATATGGACATGCAACATTTTGATGACAGTACAATAAGCTTATTGTGTCTGAGAAGAATAAACCAGAGGCATAAAACCATAGCAAATAGTGTCGAGGAGAAAGAAAAGTCCCCTTTAATGAGTTATTCTTGGAAGCCCACAGGGAGACCCTATCCTACAGGGCTACTAAGAATTGACTCAATGGCAGTGCGTGCGTGAACAATTAATGTGGTTTTTGCAAACATTTGTGAGGATGGCCCAGAACCAGGCAGTGTTCTGTTGCACACAGATAGATCGTTCCCTGTGCTGTACAAAGACCAGTCCCTATGAGTGCAAAAGGACTGGAAGGCATGAGGCATGTAACAAGGAAACTTATGGCCCCCAAACTGGAACCCACTGGGCCAAGGAATGGTCTCAGACCCATAGCAACCCCTTTTAGAGCAGCGAGGCACTATCCCATTGAGCATCTTTCTCCACCTGCAGGTGGGGAGGGGGCGGGGAAGGGGACGTTGAACAGCAGCTGTAACTCAGTTAGCTGAGTACCCTGGCCACTGAGCCACAAGGCTGTACGCAAATAATGCTCGTATTGGAGCTGATCACCTATCAACCTGCAATGGCTGGAAGTTTACTGAAGATCGCAATGACACTTGGGGTTCCTCTCAAAGTAAGACAAAGACCATTACAAGTATGTGCTTCATCAAAACTGTGTGTCACTTTTCTGAATGAAGCATTTTCTCCCCCTCCCGAAATAATTCTTTAATTTCGTCATAACATATGAGATCGACCTGGACGCACGCTCTCTGAACACGTAGAGTAAGGTACGTAACACAGAAAAACAAGGAATCTTATTAAACCGAACACACACAAGATGATCTGGGAATTAACGGGGATTAAAAAAGAAAAGGGTTACTATCCAGACAGCTGCTATCCGTCAACTTTCTAACAAGGCCCCCAAACCGCTTTTCAATTAATATGCTACCCAAAAACTTGGGCTGAAATTAAAAAAAAAAAAAAAAAATCTCTGCCTCTCCCATTGCTGCCCAGCACGGACTTTTTACACGGCACAAAAGCGGAGCTAGTGATAAGCCGGAAACCCGTGCCGTCGCTCCGCTTGCGGTCCCGGGCGACAACTTTTACAAAAGAATTCCGTGCGCCCCAGCCGTGTGTTCCGAAGCCTTCCTGTGAGGGCTTGCATCATCTTCCTCCCGGCACATCTTTCCGGCCAGACACCGCCGCCGCCGAGGTTTGGGGGGCGATTGCTCCCAGGTGGGAGGGGAAGAGTCGGCAGGGCGGCGCGAGGACCTTTCCAACGTGCTTCTCAACGCCCGAACAAAATGTCACCCCCACCCGAGCCCCGTCCGCAGAGTTCACGGCTCGAGACGCGCGTTCCCATGTCCCTGGGACCCTTTGTACGTGCGCCCAGTCCCCCGCACCGACCGGGGGGCCGGCGGTCCCGGGCGTTTCCGGCGGGTCGCCACGGCGCTCCGGGTGATGGGTCTTTCCCTTCTCGGGCCTCCGGGGGGGGCCGAGCGCCTCCGGCCACGCGCCGGGCCCCCGGGGGGCTCGCGTTCCCGCCGCCGGACGCGGGCGCCCAGGGCCCGGCGGCGGCGCGGCGCTCTCCGCCGGGCCCCGGGAACAATGCCGGGCTCCCGGGCGCCCACGCTCGGGCCGCGGAGGGGGAAGGGGGAGCCGGTCTCCGCCCGCGCCGCCGAACAAAAGGCGCCGCGGGGCCCGGGCCGCCCGCGCGGGGGCGGCGGGGCCGGCGCCCGGCGGGGAAGTGGCGAGGCAAACTTTCCGAGGGGCCGGGGCGGCGGCGCGAGGGCCCCGGGCAGCGTCTGGCCGCGCCGCTCAGCACAATAGCCGGGCCGAGCGCGGGAAGGCCGGGCCGCCACGCCCCCGGCCCCGGCCCCGATCCCGGCCCCGGCCCGGGCCCCGTACCTGGTGGTTCTCCTTCCTGCCGCCGCCGGCCGCCGCCGGCCCGCCCGGGCCGCTCGTCATGTTCACGTACAGGGAGCGGGTGAGTGGACTCCGCAGCGTCCACATCCTCCGCGCCAGCCACACGGACGCCAGGCTCAGGCACAGCCAGCTCGCCAGCAGTCTCATCGGGGGCCGCGGCCGCTCCCTCCGATCACCGCCGGCGCTCGGGCGAGGAGGAGGAGGCGCCGCCGCCTCCGGCCACCGCCGCCGCCGCCTCCCGGGCTCCAGCCATCGCGCTCAACTTGCCCATCCAGCCCCTCCAGGGCCGAGGCAGGGGGGCGGGGAGGAGCGGCCGGAGCAGTGCCTTCCCACCGCCTCCTTCCTCTCGGCCCGCGGAACGTGGCCGCCGGCGGCGCGGGTTTCCACCCGGAGCGCGGAGGAGCTGCGAGGCGCGTTCTCTCCGGGCGCGCGCCCGCGGCCCAATCAGCGCGCCGGCTGGGAGGCGGGGTCAGGGGGGCGCGTGCCGGCGCCGGCGCGCGTCCGCGCCGACCGGCTCCTGCGGCCCAGCGTCATGGCGGAGGCGGCTTCGCAGCTGGAGAGGAGGGGAGTTCACCCTCACCCCCGCCCCCAGGACAGTCACCGAAGCCTCCTCGCCCTCCAAGGAGGTACCTGAGGGACCTCGGGTCTGGCGCAGCCATGCCCACCGCGCTCCTCTCCCCACCCCCAAAGAGGACGGGCACTTTGTTCCGCCGTTTTGACCCGGGTGGGTTAGTCGCTTTCACTCTGACCCAGGTCTTGGAATGCTGCCTGTTCTTCGGGGGACGAGCACGGCTCCCAGCTGGCCCGCCTGAACTTTCCCCAAGCCAAGGGCCTTCAACCTCGCGTCTCAGAAGCTGCAAGGCGGACAGGCTTCTTGGGGAAGAAACGGCCACCAAGCCTGGCCAGTGCTGGCGACGTGTTTCCAAGGGGCCCCAGGGAAAGCGCTGCCTTTGTTAAAAGCTGCTGCTGCGGGCCCCTCCCGGCAATGTGGTCATGTCTTCAGCCCACAGATGCAGACCCCACAGTAGAATCTCCGGCCGCTCTGGCCTGCAATGCACAGGCGGGAACCTAAACTCTTAGCCACCTAACCTCTGGGAGCAAGCAGGCCTTCCCCGGATGTTCCTGTGATCGTTTGCAGCCCGAGGAGAAGCAATGTCTCGAAATTGAAGGGGACACTCCGGGCTCCCTCTTGCAGCCTCTGCCAGCGGCAGCCGAGGAGTTTCCCTGCTTGAGCCCTCCAACCATCAGAGCACCTTCTTGGATCTGATTGATTCCGAAAGTGCTTGAATCACCGAAAGGGCACCATGCATGGTTTCCTGCTGTTGTGCACGGGGCCGCTATGGGTCAGAGCACCGAACAACGACCCGCTTTATTTTAGTTCAGGACCAAAGGATGAGTCCTTCCGTTAACACCCTATGTTCTCATTTCCCGAACAGAGGTCGGGTGAGCCACTTGAGACAATCAATCCATCATGACTCTTTTTTTTTTAAGCTTCTAAGAATCTCAGTTTGGTACATTTGTACAAACAGGACGCATCTTGTTACCTGATGGGCCACAGGCTCTAACCACAAAAGAGAGGGACCGAGAATTACTTTGTGCTCTCCCCGCCCACTGTACTTCCTGACCGCTTCTTGCCCAAACCCCCAAGAGCCTGGACCTCACCAAACAGAGTTCACAACCCGTCACAAAGGAACTGTCATAAGAGTGGCATCATTAGGGTTGGGGTGATACCACCTCTTGTATCAGACCATATCGAATATTCTATTTTAATCAAAGAATAGCAAAGAGGTAAATTTATCAAATGTAATAGTACTTCGATTACATGACTGCTAACAACAAAATGACCTTGTAAAAGTCTTTCTACAGACATTGAGTTACATTTTTAGTAATTGAGCAGAAACTTTTGTTCTTTTTCTCCTGCTCTCATTTTAATTACAATTCCAGTCACACTCCAAAAGTATTAGGTTCTCAAACACATAATTGCCACAATGTTGTAACGAAAACACCAGAAAATCTGAGACTATAAAAATACCAGCAGCCACAAAAACAACATCACATGCCTGTAGCACAGCCAGACAAAACCACGTGACTCGAAGCATTGTTGTAATTGGATAATAATGACAGCTGTGACCTGAGCAGAGTAGAGGGTTCAAGAACTAAGTTTAGAGAGAGGTTGAGCCTTGTAGACATATTGATATATGAAAGCCAGACATAGGGGGTAAAAAAAAATGTTTTTGTTAAATCTATAGGGATATTTTTACTTTAAAAAGACATTTCTGCCTAGAAAGGCACAGAAATCCTGTAGACTCATAATTTTGTTGTCACCCCCTCTGATTCATCCAGGACTGTCTGTCCACCTGCCCCTCCCCAGTCACACCCTGTATATAGTAAGTCTAAATAGTTTAGTATGTCACTTCTCCCACCTAAACCTTGAAATCAATCAGTCCCCAAAGAAAGCCTTCGCCTTTCTAAGTGGGGAGTGCAAACAGCAGGAGATGTAAAAAGGCATATTTCATTTCTGAAGACAGAGAAAATACATCCCCTATACCGGGGGTCCTCAAACTTTTTAAATGGGGCCAGTTCACTGTCCCGCAGACGTTGGAGGGCCAGACTATAGTTCAAAAAAACAAAACTGTGAACAAATTCACTGCTGGCTGGCGATCAGTCAGCTGCTAAGCAGGACAACAGCAGAGGCAAAAACACCCAGCGGCTGGATAAATGTCCTGGGCAGGCAGTAGTTTGAGGACCCCTGCCCTACACCATCTCCTTGGACCCCACCAAGTACAGACAGCCTGCTGCACTACAGCTCAGAGACTGCAAAGTGTGTGTCAGAAGAACAAGGAGCAACTAACTAGGTGCTGATGTTGCCGGAAGGGCTTGGAACCAGTTGACTTCAAGAAGCTTCCAGCTCAAACAAGCTTTTTGCTTTACACGTTAGCAGCCAGCCTAGCACAAAAGACACACTTTAAATCCTCTGAAATAATCACAAAATACTCAAATACATGCCATTTGTATTTGGCAGTCATCGGAAAACAAATCAAGAGAGCAAAAGAAACAAATCAAGCGCAGTGTGATCAAGTGATTTGCCTAAAGGTGGCAGAACAAATTCAATAACAGACCTTTTCAGAGAACCTGGGATCCCAGCTCTTGGTCTTTGCATCCATCTAAGAGGCCTTGCTGTCTCTTTACAGAGAACCTCCTGAATTACAAATGAACAGGAAGGAAAACAGCAAGAGTAAATATACGAAGCAGAAGTTCAGATGGTCCTCAGAGACTGCCCCCTTCCCTCATCTACTAGAATGTCACCATTTGTATATTAAAACCTCAATTATCCATAATAGGAGGGTGGTAGCTGGGGAGGAGATACACGGATAACACAAAAAGTCAGAGAGGCACCCTTTGGGGCTTGGGTTTGAAGTCCAGTTAGTGACTGACTCCCTCTGGATCAAACCCTCCTCACTGCTTTCCTGACCCAGAGCCCAGGTATCCTCACTTGGTTTCCAGTGGAAGCCCTGGGGTCCCAGCCTGGTACTCAGGCCGGAAATTTTCCTGTGTCACTTTCCTATGGCTTTACAGAAGACTTTTTATTTTGTCTCTTAAGCTACAAATTTGTGGCATTTTCATATTCTCTCTTCAACAACAAAGTATACATGATGTTAAGGGAACTGAAAAGATAAGGTTTGGATATGTGTGTGTGTGAAGTGGGAGAGTCTTGGGCCAGGAGCATGGGGCAAGGGCAGCAAGAGCACCTGGGTCTGAAAAGGGGGGGAAGAGAGAAAATCAGGGTCCCCCCTTCATTCTAATATAAAAGGACCCCAAGACTAACCCACTTCAGCAGAAGATCCCCTGTGCAGCCAGCTGTCCTGGAAAGCAGTACCGTGCCCCAGATCCAGAGCCCTGAGTTGAACTCCTCCTTTCCCTCTTTGCCCTGCCCCATAAAAATGAAATGATGCCTCTCAGATGGTTTCTCAGTTCTTTAATCTCTCAGCACCCATGTCTACCATGTCTCTCAAACCCCTTCTAAAGTGGTCTTTTTCAGAGTAGTTTGTAGCGATCTCAGAGTACTAAATGTTTCCATGGGTCTTTTACTTTCCATCCTTCTTCCTTCTGGATGGGGAGACCCACACGGGCAGATTAGAGGAGTTCTGGTGAACTTTTTAGAAGCTCCTTGTTACTCTCCCAAGTCAAGTGTAGAACATGGTTTTTGTGAGCAGCGTTATTCCAGTGAAGTTGGTCTCCTCTGAAGACTCTCGCCCTGACACCGCCTCCCTCTCCCAGGCCCAGAGGCTCATTCCACTGAGGATCTTTTGTGGGAAATTTTTCTGCAGAGGTTATCATGCATGTTAGGACGGAACCTCCTTAGAACTTTGGTTTGCTGTTCTATGGTTTGTGAGGCTTTCAGGTCATCTGATTCTCACAGACATATTGTGAAGTAAGTAGCTTAAGACTTGTGACCCTTTGTTTATTGATGAGAAAAGAAGCTCAGAAGAGTTTAAATTTATCCAAATTAAGACAGCCAGAAAGGGTTGACGTGCATTTGAATGCATACTGTGTGTTGAGAGACTAAGCCTTCCACATGAAGAATATATACTTTAATCTCAACATCCCTACAAGGTAGGTAACCATTATTACTGTATTCTTAGAAAACTAAGACCTAAAGCCATCAAACAATTTGCATCAAATTGCAAAGCCAAGAAGTGTAGGTCTAGGCTTCAAAATGAGGTCTCAAGAGGACAGGAGAAACCACTGTACTAATGAGCAAGTGGAGGTCGACAGTTGAGTACACGGTGTTATTGGTACTAACTCTATAGGTCTCTCAAATTCCGGGTTCGATTCTGCGACTTCAAGATGCCACTATTTGTAGTGTCACCCTCACCTAGAATTCATCAGAGACCACAGTGGTGTGGTTTGCATATGACTGAAATAGCATTGACAAAATAAACCAGTAGTCCGTGTGTGACTGCTGCTGAGTCCTCCTAACTGCCCAAGAGTGTTTTCTTGCATATAATCTTTTTTTTTTTTTGGACAGTTTTATTGGCACATCAGCCACATATCATACAATTCAATAGTTGAATCATGTCAAAAAGAATCAATCATAACCCCAATTTTAGAAACACTTTCTCCCACACCCACCTACCCACCCATGATTAAATCACTTTTAAAATGAGTTGTGTAATCACAATCTGTTCCAGTGCTCCATCCCCCCCTCCTGCATACATTGTTTGCTCCGCCAACCCCCTCCCCCTCCCTCTACCCCACTCCCACCCTTACCTTCCCGCTAAACCTTTGCCTCAGTTATTATTTCAATATATCTGTTCCTTCAGTGCTTCACAACTGGGAAAAACCAATCAACAAAATATATAGAGAAAGTAAAATGGTAAGGATAAAATAATACAAAGATTAAAAAATGCAAACAATGAGTAAGAAAAAGAAAACACAACCATCAGTGTTTAAAAATTCAGGAAAGAGGGGCTGAGCCCCAGTGGCGTAGTGGTTGTTCGCGGGACTGCGGCCCACTGCAATGGAGATTCAATTCCAGCTCCACAGGAGCAAAGGCTAGGCCTCCTACTCCCACCACCAGAGGGCAGTGATGCCCAAAAAAAAAAATGCAGGAAAGAAATTTTTGTCGGCTGCCCCCTGGTGGCATAGTGGTGTGCGGGACTGCGGCCCACTGGGATGGAGGTTCAATTCCAGCAGTGGCTCCACAGGAGCAAAGGCTGGGCTACCTACTCCACCACCAGAGGGCAGTGATGCCCAAAAAACAACAAAAAAGAAATTTTTGTCATGAAACAAGCAAGAAATACTTGCATCTAGAACAAATTCCAGTTGGGTCAAGAGGGAGGTCAACTAATCAAGTATCAATTTCAATCCAGTATAATCATTATAACCGTGGTCTCTGTCTGCGAGTAAAGCTGTTGGAGACCCTTGCTTGTGGCTGGAAGGAATCTGCCAGGGTCTTAATCTATGGTTTAATCTGACTAGAATCTCTGCAGATGGGTTTGAGGCTTCTACTGTCCCCCATAGAACAAATTGGGTGTCCACCATTTAGGCTCTGATTCTTTTCCCTTGTCATATTTGAATTTTGTTATTGTAGTCTTCCACCTTGCAAATACTCTTTATGGAAACAGATTGCCAAATCTGTATCCCGTGAACAGCTGGGTAGGTTAGAGCCCCAATCTTTAAGGTAACAGAAAAGAACATCTCCAGAGCTCCTTAAAATCCCTTATACTGTGCTGAGCCCTGGTGGCATAGTGGTTGTGCGCGGGACTGCGGCCCACTGGGACGGAGGTTCAATTCCAGCAGTGGGACTGGGCCTCCTACTCCCACCACCAGAGAGCAGTGATGCCCCAAAAACCAAAAAAAAAAAAAAAAAATCCCTTATACTTAGTAATATTATTTTTTAGAGGTACTTATAGCTAAATAATCACAGTTGTTGAACTTACTGGGGAAAATGTGTATCTTTTTCTGACACTAGACAAAACATTAAGAAGCGTAAAAACCGATTGAGGTTTTCATCAGTTCTACTTTGTTACTCTTGGCTTGTTGTTATTTTCATTTTTTTTGTTCATGAAATCCAGGTTATTTGTGAATTATATGCTAATAAAACTGAATAAAAAAAACCCCAAAAACCAAACTCAAACTACCTTGGGGCTCCTGGGATATGGTACTGTGTCCTTCCTGAGTACTTAAAAGCTCTGTGTTGGGAATTCTTACAGCCCGACCTCTATCTGTCTCTTTATTTGTGTCCTTTCTGTTATTATTATAACAAAACCATTAAAAGGCCATTGCACATGCAGACCAGAATTCCACTCTGGATTCTGAATGGTGGTCCTTGGGCCCTGGGTATCAGCCTCGACTTCCAAGTTCACTTGGCATCACCTCTCCCTCAGCTCTGGGTGTCCGCATTTTCCAGGTAAACCTGAGTGATATCTTCACCTTCTTGGCCCAAGTGGCTTAGCTCTCATGGCCCACTGACCTGGCAGCTACGCCCCTTCAACTTTGGGTACTACTGGGTCAAAAAAGAATTGGTAAGAAATTGCTTTAGATCAATCAAATCAAAGGCACACACAAATCTAACCCACCCCATGAACACACGTGATGCTATGACAAGGGACCTTTGGAATTCTATGCCAAAACAACCCCTTCAGTTATGTCCCTCATTCCAGTCAAAGCTTTTCTTCAACTCTGGTCTGAATTTGTTCCCTCGCTTGAAATTTTTCTTGTGAGTGGGACAAGAACCCAGGCGTGAAAAGGCTTGAAACCTTCAGGCATCTCCCTATACAACCCTGGTAGTAACTGTCTCTCTCCATAAACCTCTGCCCAGGGGAGAGTGTATGGAAGTGGGTATCTGGGATATAAAACACAAACCTGAAATCTCAAAATCAGTCAGGAAATTCAAGTTGTTTGCAACCACCTACCCTTTTAGGAGGAAAGCCTTCCCCCTCTGGTAGCTGAAACTTTTCAGCTCACTCACTTGTGCATCCCAGTGCCTGTCATGACATTTCTGCTGCTCACAGACATGCCTCGTCCCCTGTCAATCTCATATCTCTCTATCATATCAGGAAAAGCATAGAAAGACAAAGAAATGCCTTCTCATTTAATCAGTAAATATTTGAGAACACGTAGTGCAAGAAGAATTAGACTACTGGGAGTGGAGAGGAAAATAAACATAATGCCTTACTTTCATAGGCCTTCCTGCCTGGTAGAGAGAGCCCTCCACTAAGTAACCACACCATCAATATATGATTATACACTGTCAGAAAGGAGGAGTGTAGAGCCCTGGTGGTGTCGTGATGACCGTGTTGCCCTGCAATCCACATGCTCTGCAGTTCAAAGCCACCAGAAGCTCCTAGGGAGAAACACTGGACTTTCTACCGCCATAGGGAGTCACAGGCTCCAGAAACCCACAGGGGTCACTATGAGTCAGCCCCACCTTGATGTCAGGAAGAGAGTGAGAGAAAGGAAAAGGAATCGTGTTGGGAGAGTAACCTGACTTAGCTGGGAGGGAGGGTGACTGTCCAGGGCAATCTGCCCGGAGGAAGTGTGGCTTTGTGGTGCCCGTGTTGACATTCCATTGCTAAACTGGGGAGTTGCCCAAGTTCCTCCTGGATGATCACTGCACCCTTTAATTGTGACACCAGTATAGGGTACTGTCACCAAAGCCACCTGGGAAGTAAAGACTCATGGTGTACCTCACACAGAAAACTAGACAGAGATTATGTTTGTGGAGGCACCAGCAAGTGTCCAATCAATGAGAGTGCTTCAAGACAGTAGTGGAAAAAAGCAAATGAAAAGATGATGAAAATGTTCTGACATTTGAAGCACCCTCGTACAATCAGCTCTTGAGTGGTAACCATGGTTTTTACCATTGAACTACAAGGAAGAATGAGACTCTGCTCTCTTTAAACAAGCTATTTAAGCAGTTAATTAAAGAGAGATCTTGCAACTTAATTCTTAGTGATTCTAGGCTTTTCCAAACAAATCAGTTTCTCAAACAGAATTATATGAGATAGGCTTTTCTTCTTTTCTTTTTCTGTTTTGTTTTTTGAGATAGGCTTTATAGATTCTTTGTATGCTCTGTCATTTGTCCTTTTTCAAAGATGTGTTTCATCATTCTATTAAGGGCTTGACCATGATCGATCATAAATCATCCTAACTCATGGTAGCAAAGTGATTTCTGGAGGAAATTTTCTCTTGCAGTCTAACTTCCCTGCGACTCAGCTTCTCTGCCTCTAACATGAGCCAAATATGTCTTTGTGATAGACATAAAAATTGCTTCTGTGATCTTCAAAAGAAATCCACACATAAAATAGTTTAAAGGACTATATATAAAGGACTATATATATACACACATACATGCACGAGGGGACTTCAAGAAGTCTGTGAAAAAACAATTAAAAGATGACATGTTTTCCATTAGTTTTCTGATGCCCCACGTGTACAAATAGAAACATATAAAAGAATACATATTTCAACCAAGCCAGGGCCTGCTACTAGGGGTTCATGAGTCGGAACTCTGATAGAAGGGAAGGCCATTGTTTTCTTTGTTTCTGGGACATTTTCAAAGGTGCAAAGATCTTGTTTCATCGTAGTCTAAGTACTCTTTTAGGACATCCCTCTCCTCGGCCTCTTAATTGCTGTCTGTAAGCACATGTGGTCTTCAGGAGGGTGTGTAACCTACCCCAGAGCCATATCTCCTCAGGCAGGACAGAAGGTCCCAAACCTATTGCCACTCCCAGTGACCCGGTAGAACAGAGCACCACTCCCACGGGACTGTCCTCTTGAGGAAGCCGACTGACGCATCGCATCGTTCTCCTTCGTAGATGTTGGTAGGTTCAAACTTCTGACCTTTCCATGAGCAGCCCAGTGCTTTAACGCCTGTGCCACCAGGAGCCCTTGAATGAAGATCACTGTTTCATTGTTGCAGACCACAGACTGGTCAGAGAATGAGGAAGACCGGGACACTGGAGTGAACCGCCAATCTGAAAATCAAGCCCACTTCCCTTCACTGGTGAAAACGCACTGGTGCGGGTCATAGTCATGGCTCATGTGAGCTAAGTGTACGTGATGACAATGCACACATCGCCACGTCAGAGAAAAGGCATGCAGCAAGGAAAGAAGCAAAGAGAGCCCCTGGCTCGGTTTCCCGTACCAAGCATTTCCTAAATTTCATAAAGTCAAGAGGAAAAGCAGCTATTCTCGTTCTACAACAGAAGCTTCATTCCTAAGCGTAGTCGCCTTTGTGCGCTAGAGTCATTTGGGGAAGTCTTAGCTAAGACAGCAGCATGCCTACCTAAGGCTACCAGTGTCCCATCCGAACCCCTCTCCCCACAAGAAACACGAGAGTCAGTAGACTTCTTGTCCCTCCCCACACTTCTCTCTTGAAAAGGGTAAAGGAAATTAAAAAGCCGACTTTGCACAGGACCTCACTAATGTGGAGTTCGTTGTATTGTGCCTGTATGTACAACAGTCCTTTTTCACCTTCCAGGAGAAGTCTATTTTATAACGCAAACTATAAGTGGCACTGCGTCCAAATTTCGGAGCCCTCATGATGCAGTGGTTATGCGCTGGACTGCATCTGCGTGGTGGGCAGTTCCAAACCACCAACAACTGCAACGGAGAATGACTGGGCCTTCTACTCCAGTGAACACTTAGAGTCTCGGGAACCCACAGACAGGTTGCTGTGCGTCAAAGCTGACCCGAGGGCAGGAAATCTGAGGGCAGGGCAGCCTAAGGGCTGCAAGGTCAGCAGTTCAAAATCACCAACCACTCCCGGGAGAAAGACGGGGCTTTCTCTTCCCTTAAACACTTACTGTCCTGGAAATTCACAGGGCGGTCCCTTTTTTTCTTTAAAAAAAAAAAAAACATTTTATTGGGAGCTCTTATAACCATCCATACAGCATTTGTATCAATCACATTTGTGCAGATGTTGCCATCATTTTTTTGTTGGTGTTGTTATTTTGAATCATTTTATCAGGAGCTTGTACAACTTTTTTTTTAAGTACAAATCTTTCTTTTTGTTGTTGTTGTTGTTGTTGTTGTTTGGGGGGGGGGGCATCACTGCCGTCTGGTGGTGGGAGTAGGAGGCCCAGCCTTGCTGCTGGATTTGAACCTCCAACCCTGGGCCGCAGTCCCGCGCACAACCACTACACCACTGGGGCTCTTTTTTTTTTTTTTAATCATTTTATTGGTGACTCATACAACTCCTAAACTCTTGAAAATTTATAAATTATTATTTTGTCATGTCATACACTGCCCATGTCTCCCTTTACCCACTTCCCTGTTGTCTGTACCCCAGAGAGGAGGGTATATATTATAATCAGTTCCCCCTTCCTACCCCACTTCCCCTCAACCCTCATAGTATCGTCACTCTAATCACTGGTCCTAAAGGGATCATCTGTCCTGGATTCCCCATGTTTCTGGTTCCTATCTGTACGAGTGTACATCCTCTGGTTAAACCGGATTTGTAAGGTAGAATTGAGATCATAATCTTGGGAAGGAGGAAGCATTTAAGAACTAGAGGAAAGTTACATGTTTCATCATTGCCATAGTATACCCTGACTGTCTTGTCCTCCCTGTGACCCTTCTGTAAGGGGATGTTGCATTACCTACAGATGGACTTTGGGTCCCCAATCTGTACTCCCCCTCATTTATAATGATATAATTTTTAGTTCTTTGATGCCTGATACCTGATCACTTTGACATCTCATGGTCACACAGTCTGGTGTGTTTCTTCCATGTGGGCTTTTTTGCTTCCTTGCTAATGGCCACTTGTTTAATCTTCAAGCCCTTAAGACCCCAGATGCTATATCTTTTGATAGTCAGGCACCATCAGCTTTCTTAACCATGTTTGCTTATGCAAACATTTGTCTTCAGTGATTGTGTCAGGAAGGTGAACATCATGTCATGCCAATTTTATAGAACAAAGTGTTCTTACATTGAGGAAGTACTTGAATGGCAGCCCAACATCCATCGGCTGCCTTCATACTAACCCTGTAAGTATATGCACAGATATCAACTTCCCCATCATGTAAAAAATATTTACCTATGTACGTGCCTATATTTAGACCTCTATAAATGCCCTTTGCCTCCTATTTCTTTCCTCTAGTTCCTTTTACTTTCCTCTTGTGCCACTATCATGCTCAGCCTCCATTTGGGTGTCAGTAATTTCTCTCAATTACATTACCCTTGATCAATCCCTACCAGGCCTCTCACACCCACCTCACACTGATTTTGGATCACTTGTTGTTCCCTGGGGTGGTCAACACCACTTCCTTTCCCCACCGCCCCTTCTCCCATGTCCCCCCAGAACCATCAGTCCTATGGTTTTCTTCCTCAGACAGTTCATCCAGCCTATCTTACCTACATTGACCTGCAAAAAAACAAAAACAAATATTCACAAAAAAACAAAACATAGCAAGACGAAGTGACAAAATGGAACAAAACAATAGAACCAGTGTCCAGAAAAATATATAAATAAGTTTAAAAATCAAAATCAAAACCTGTGAACAGCACAAGGTCTGTTTGTTGACCTGTAGGAGTGTCCACCAGTTGAGTCTGATGCGATATCACGCCCGGGCCCCAAAGTCTATCTTGGCACTCTACAAGGGCAGTTCTGTTCTGTCCTGCAGTGTCCACTGTGTGCCGGTATCGACTTGATGGCAATGAGTTTTGAGCTTGGGACCAAATTTGGCACTTTTCCAATATACATCTTACAATTTAAACAAATTGCTTTACGTTGGCTATACAACGAGAGAGCACCCTGCTTTCCTTTTGCGTGCTGTTGATTCTGACAAGCATAGGGACCCTAAAGGACAGGTTGCAACCATGGAGCTTCCGAGGCGGTCACCTTCACCTCAGTGGATCTCCAGGTCTTCTCTCCCACCGAGCAGCTGGTGGGTTCGAACCACCATCCTTTCAGTTGGCAGCCAAGCACTTTAGCCACAGAGCCATCGGGACCCCTTTTCGTGTTCATCCAGAGACGTATCTGTGGATAACTTTCACCACAGCTGCAATGCTCATCAAGATTCCTCAAGAGGATAAGTCTTAAGGAGGAACGTAAATAAAAATCAGAGTCATCCCGGTAAGGTTTGCTAGCCTGGGGGTTCAAGTCAGAATCTCCAACTCCCCGTTTGACCCATGTGCTGAAAGTGCTCCAATGTCTCCATAGTCACGTAAACACAAACCCATTTTCATCTGGACAAGTGGGAAATCACATTAGCGTCGAGGACGCGTAGCATGGACTGCCACAAGAACAAACAGATTTAGGAAGGGTAGCCAGAATGCTCCTTAGATGCAAGGCTGGTGAGAGCATCTCATGTTCTTTGGACATATTGTGAGGAGAGACCAATTGCCAGGGAAGGACATCGTGCTCGGTAGAGGCAGCCAGAGACAAGGAAGCCCCTCAACGATGTCCTCGAGCCTAAAGAACATTTGCGAGGCAGGTGCAGGGCCCGACGGTGTTGTACAGTCACACAGACTCACTGCCCTCGAGTCCGCGCCAACTCAGACGGTCTCCGCGAGTCGGAACTGGCTGGCTGGAGGGCACCTACGAACAACTTCCGCTAGCTCTTATTTTTTTTAAAAAAATCTGTCTATGATTTGTGTCTGCTCAGACATATGTAGCAAGAATACATCACATTTTTTGACCTATCGGCTCCATGGCAGGGTATGGTTTTAGTTCTTTGAAGGGAAAATGTTAAGTCAGGTCTTTTTGAGGTTCTTGGGGTTGATCATAAAAATGCCCAGAGGGCAGATGGAATTGGGTTATAATGTGGTACCCGGTCATGTTGGGTTTGTTCTAATTATCAAGAGTCCCTGTTTTTTTCTAGACAGAGATACTTTCTCTGATTTATTAATTTTCATCCTTCTTCCTTTAAAAAAAAAAGTGTATTTGAACACTTTGTTCCATGAATCTGGTTTTCCACAAGGCTCACTGACACAACACGATGACTGAAGTAAAATGGGTGCATAAGCAAATGTGGTGAAGAAAGCTGATGATGTCCAGCTATCAAAGGATATATGGTCTAGGATCGTAAAAGCCTAAAGATAAACAATAGACCATTTACCTGAGAAGAGGCCACACCCACACTGAAGAAGCACAACAGCCATTGTGGCTACAAGGTGGTGAAAGGACTAGGCAATGAGCATAAAATAGGGGGAGAAAAAACAAAAAACACATATCATTGTGTGCAGACATCCCCAAGGCCCCCACTGAGGACATGTGGGAGCATGAGCAAAAGTGGAGAAGAAAAGACTGAGCCCTGGTGGCATAAGTGGTTGAGTGCGGGACTGCGGCCCGTGAGCTTGGCGGTTCAAATCCAGCGGCGGCTCTCAGGAGCAGCACTGGGTTGCGCTCCCGACCACCAGAGGCAGGGATGCCCACAAAAAAAAAAAAAAGAGTGGAGAAGAAAACTGATGGTGCTCAGCTATCAAAAGATATAGCATCTGGGGTCTTAAAGACTTGAGCGTAAACAAACAGACATCTAGCTCAGGAACAACAAAGCCCACCATAAAAGAAGCTCAATTGCTTATGCGATCATGAGGTGCTGAAACAACCAGATATCAGGCAGCAAAGAACAAAACTTAAAATCAATGGATCAATTGACTCCCGAAACAATCATTGAAGACAAATGGATACAGAGGCAAACAGAGTGGAAGAAATGGTTGGTGCCCAGCTACCAAATGATTAAGTGTCTGGAGTCTCAAAGACTTGAGGATAAATGAATCGCTGTTCAGCGCAGAAGCAGCAAAGCCCACATGGAAGAAGCACACCAGCCTGAGTGATCAAGAGGGGCCAAAGGGAGCAGGTATCAAGCATCAAAGAAGAATCACATCATTACGAATGAGGGGGAGAGCAGGGTGGGGACCTAAGGCCCACTGGTGGGTAATTGGTCATCCACTTACAGGAGAGTCACAGGGAGGAAACAGACCAGTCAAGGTGCACCAAGGCAGTGATGATGCATACAACTTTCCTCTAGTTCCTGAAGGCGCTCACCCCCCAAATATCATGGTCCCAACTCTACCTTACAAATCCAGCTAGACTGGGGAAGGTACACTGGTGGAGAGGGGAGCTAGAGGTATGGGGAACCCAGGACAGATGAGCCCTTAGGGGCCAGTGGTGAGATTTGATCTACTGGATGGGTGGAGAGAAGGTGGGGTGGAGAGACAGAACCAACTGCAAGGATATACACATAACCTCCTATCTGGCGGACAGACACCAAAGGAGTGGTCTGGGGGAGAGGCTGGGCAGTGTAAGATATGACAGAACAATAACAATTTATAAAGTATTGAGGATTGATGGTGAAGGGAAAGCAGGGGAAGAGGGGAAAGGATGGGAAGCTGATATCAAGGGTTCAAGTGAAAAAGCAGATATTTGGAGAATGATAACAGCAGCAGATGTGTGAAGGTGCTTGGCACAGTATATTTATATATTGTGAAAAATGATGATTTTTAATAAAATTATTTGTTTTGTTTTGTTTTGTTTTGTTGGGCATCACTGCTCTCTGGTGGTGGGAGTAGGAGGCCCAGCCCCACTGATGGAATTGAACCTCTGTCCCAGTGGGCCACAGTCCCACGCACAACCACTACGCCACCGGGGCTCAGCCCCAATAAAATGATTTTTAATAAAAAATATTTGCTGTTTTCTTTTTCTGTATGCTTCTCAGTATATGAAGCACAGGATGGGTGGATATAGAGAGACACTCATAGGTCACTAGATGTAGAGATGCTAATTGGTCATTGAAAATAGGAGTGGGGGATATAGGGGTCAAGAGATCCTGGAAAGAAATGGGGGACAAATAATGAATACAGGTGGGGTGAATGCTCTAGAACTGACTGTGGTGCTGTATATGAGGGGGATATCCCCCCCAAAAAAGAAAAACAGGAAAAAGCTCCACTAGGCAGAGCTTTCATAGTATGCATTTTTTCCTACTAGACAAGCAACTTGCTCTGAATTAGCACACACAGTGGCACCATCTGGGAAGGTTCTCTCTGGTCCCAGTAAATTTTTTCATAAAACCAGCTCAAACCTCCTTTTTTATGATGCCCAATTTAAGAGAACAGCATGTGGCTGTGAAATCTTGTTTCCTGCTTGTGAAAAAATGTGGCAGAAACTTGTGATGTTGAACATTGCTTACAAGAGCAGTACTATGGGAAAAACTCAAGTGTACGGATGGTTTTCTTGTTTCAAAAGGGTGAAATGTCAATTGATGACAAACTTCATTCTGGACATCCATTAACTTACTGAACTTACCAAACAGACAAAAATGTTAACTCCTAGTACATTCGGAGTATGTTCCACTGGGTCAGACTGTTAATCAGAGGTTCTGAAAGATAATGTAATAGTGTGTGACCAAAAAAGATCTTATTTGTGGCAGACGGGGGAGTGGTTTTGCTACCACAACAATGCACCTGCTCACTCAGTGTTCCAGTTTTGGGCAAAAACAGCACACTTCCCTTGTCCAAACACCTTCCTCACCTAACCTCACTCTGTACCACTTTTTGTTTCCACCAATGAAGAGGAACATGAAAGGACAGTGATTTGATGATGTAGAAGAGGGGAAGAAAAAAATGAGGGAGATACTGTCAGCCATCTGAACAGATGAGTTTGAAAAATATTTCCAAGAATGGAATCATAGATTTGACAAATGTATTAAGTGTAATGGAGAATACTTTGAAGGTGATAAAATTGTTTTGTTTGAAAAATAGTAAATTTAAATACATAACTCTGGGGGGAAAGTCCAGTTTTGGGGGGAGTACCCCTTCGTATACAACTCTTTTTAAATATGACCAAACTATGGAAGCATATGATATGTGACATGTAACTCAATAAAACTATTGGGAGAGCAAAACTGCTCAGAGGAAACCCTCGAAGTAGAGAAATAAGATTCCGCCCAACGAATCACACTTTTCAAATGCATGTACATGTACTTGTCTAATTGATAGGAACAGTTTCTCAATGTAAATTTCTGAATCATTTTCTATTTTTTTAAATTGGGTTATGAGTTTGGTACATGACAATCTCCCCATGAAAGAGAAATTTATTCTCAATGTGCCAACATATCAAATTTTTGGACCTGTAAACTTCAAACAATGATTAAGTTACCTGTATTGTGCTGGGTGAACATTTACTCCAGAAACCAGGACACCTAAATTCTAGTTACTTCTCCAATGCTTTCAACATGACCTTGAAAAATAACCTAAATTATTCTGTGCTTAAGGGCAGGGAGCTGGATCAAAGGTTCTTAAAGGTCCGGTCGGGTTCTAAGATCTGTTCTTCCCTCTGTTTGCTTTCTTTGGTGAGTCAGGACTTCTGGGACTCTTTTCCCAAATGCTAATAAAATATATGTGCAGACACAGAACACAGGAAGCAATAAATCTGTCTCTCCATGTGGACCACCCAGTGGCGCTGAGGTGAGGATGCTCCCTTGAACTGTGTCTGACTCTGTTATTTCTCTCTCTCATATTTTCTTGCACTTTGCTACAATCTTTCCTTTTATGACTGTACAATTATGAGTGCTGGGAAGATCTGTTCGGGCAGTTCAACAGAGTTTCCAGGTCTGCTTCAGAATCTTGCTTCGCATGTCCACCTCGTGGAACTCTAGGCCAAGGTGCCCTCCCCTTCCTGGAGAAAGTATTGCAAGAGTCGCTAACAACAGCAGCACCTTCAAGGTGCCAGATGGAATGTCTGACATCTGTGAACTCATTTAATCCTCTTCATATATAAACTAATGAGTCTGATGTGACTATCGTTATCCGAGTTTTGTTTTCTAAATCAGACTCCAAAAAACAAACCCAACTCTGGGGTCTTAAAGGCTTGACAGTAAACAAGCAGCCATCCAGCTCTGAAGCAACAAAGCCCACATGGAAGAAGCACACCAGCTTGTGGGACCAAGAGATACTAAAGGGATCAATTATCAGGTTTCAAGAACTAATAATCATAACATTTTATGCTCACTTTCCTGATATGATCACTGGAGACAAATATGTGCATTAGCAAATGTGGTGAAGAAAGCTGATGGTGCCTGGCTATCAAAAGATGTGTGTCTGGGGTCTTAAAGGCTTGAAGGTAAACAAGTGGCCATCTAGCTAAGAAGCAAGCCCACATGGAAGAAGCACACCACCCTGAGCGACCACAAGGTGTCAAAGGGATCCAGTATTAAGCATCAAAGACCTAAAAATTATATCATAATAAATGAGGGGGAGTGCAGATTGGGGACCCAAAGCCCATCAATAAGTGAAGCGACATTCTCTTACAGAGGGGTTGCAGCAAGAAGATTAGCCAGTCTAGGTACAGTGTAGTAGCAATGAAATGTGCAACTTTGCTCTGGTTCTCAAATGCTTCCTCCCACCAACTATGATGATCCCTATTCCACCAGATAGATCCAGCTAGATCAGAGAATGTACACTGGAGTCGAAAACATGGGGAATTTGGGATAGATGATCCCTTGGGACTAGTGGGGGGAATGGTGACACAGGGAGGGTGGAGGGATGGTGGAGTAGAAAGAGGAGACTAATTTCAGAAATCTACATGTGACCTTCTCTCTGGGGTGCGCACAGTGGGGGAGTGAAGTGACACATTGGACAGTGTACGATATGAAGACGTAATAATTTGTAAATTATTAGGAGTTCATGGGGGAGGGGAAGGAGGAAAAGAAATATGGGGAGTTGGAATTTTAAAAAAAAACGAACTAGAGGAAAGGGGGAAAGAGCTTATGCTGGAGGCTCAAGTAGAAAATGTTTGGAAATGAATGTGACAACATGTGTACAAGTGTGCTTAATACAAATGATGTGTTGAATGTTATAAGAGCTGTAAGAGCCCCCAATAAAACCTATATTAAAAAAAAAAAACCAACTCACTACGCTGGAGTCGATGCGGACTCACCGCGACTCTAGAGAAAAGAAGGGAACTAACTGGCCCTGGAGACTTCTGAGACCATCGCTCTTGGGGGGATCAAGAAGACGGGGGAGGTCCAGTACAGGGCTGGCTGGTGGGGACCCGGTTCTCCTCCACGACGCTCTACCGCCCCCTCGCGGTTCTCAACCGTCCTCACGCTGAGCGTCTGCGCAGCCCTGGAGGAGCAGAGCCTGCTAAGCGCAGCCACGTCTCAGGGGAGAGGGAGGCTTTTTCTAGAGATTTGAAGTCTGGGAAACCCACAGGGACAGTCTTCTCTGCCCCATAAGTTCGCTCTGAGTCACAGCTGAGTTTGGGAAGGAGGGCTGGCTCCCAGGACAGCTCCACAGACCGTCTCAGGTCGGCTTCAGAATGTTGCTACTAATGGGGAGAGTTCTCAGAGTTCTTCCCAGGCAGAAGGAAGCAGAGACCCAAGAGGCCCTCGGCAGAAGCAGCATGTTCTTTAATAAAAATGATCCAAAGTCTACCTTTTTATTTTTATTTTTTTATTTATTTATTTATTGGCATCACTGCTCTCCGGTGGTGGGAGTAGGAGGCCCAGCCCCACTGCTGGAATTGAACTTTCATCCCAGTGGGCCGCATTCCCATGCACAACCACTATGCCACCAGGGCTCAGTCCCAAAGTCTACCTTTTTAAAGGAGGGAATTCTTTTCAAATAGCCTATCAAGATGACTTTCAAGAAGAAAACGATACCTCCAACCAGCAGGTCAGATGACGTTTCAGTAGTCACATTAGGATAGCTATCCAAAAAAATAAAGCGATCTGAAAACTTGTTAAAATCAGGGATTTGCTTTACCCCATAGAGTGAGATTCTGAGCTTTGGCAAATGTCGGCATCTGGGTAACCGCCACCACAATCAAGTGAAAGACTGTTACTGTCACTTCCGCAAAGTGCCCTCTCTTCACCCCTAACCCCAGGCAACCTTCCATGTGGCTGCCACCTCTATCAAGTTGCCTTCTCCAGAATGTCAAAGAAACGGCATCACCGCTATCAGAATCTGTGGGATGGATTTCATGGGTTGCTTTCGTGTATGACAGTGCGCTAGCCGTTCATTCATGCTGCTGAGTGAATCAGTCAATGGATTCTTTTTATTGCAAGCACAAGGAGCCTGGGTGGTACACGCAGGTGACTAACCTAAAAGTTGGCGGTTCCAACCTACCCCGGGGCTCCGTGGAAAGCTCATTCTCACAGACTGCTTCTACAAAGATAATAACCACACACACAAATAATAATAATAACCTTACCAAGACAGGTTTTTTTTTTCTCTAACACAGGGTTGCCATGAATGGAGGGCCAACTTAACAGCCCCTGACAACAACAAAAGAAACTCAAACTCTCCCGTCAATTTGTGGTGCTGGGAAGCTCCTATGTTGCTGTGCCAATGGAAGTTACGACGCCAGTATTTCAGATACCAGCAGGATTGCTCGTAGTGACCGGTGTTCAGTGGCACAAGGGACTAAGTCCAAACCCAAACCAAACCAAACTCACTACCATCAAGTGGATGCCAATTCACAGAGACCCTATAACTACCCCTTGTGAGTTTCTGAGCCTGCACCTGTTTATGACAGGACACGGTTCCATCCTTCTGCTCTGGAGGAGACGCTCAAGTTTTGAACTGCTGCTCACAGCCTTATGTGGAACACAGCCCCACGTGTCGTCACTACATCGCCAAGGTTCCTTCCAACTAAGAATGGGGAAAAGGACCTGGAGCTCGACTTCTGAAAATGTTGGCCATTGAAAACCCAGGGAGTAACAGTGAACCATATTGTTCCCAAAGATGAGTCACTTAGTTGAAAAGACAGCTAAACTACACATAGGTCAGAGCTTCTTCCTCAAAGTTGAGTTGATCTTAGGGGTGGGGATGAGGTAAAATTGTGGGGGGTGGGGGGAGCTTCATTTGGTGATATGACAAGACTCCACATGAAAAGAAACACCTGGAAACATCCATTAATAATCAGAACATGAAATATGAACCAAGGAAAATGGAAAGTTGTCAAAAATGAAGCAGGAAAGAATGAGCTGAAATGTATTGGTATTGACAACTTTTAATCAGAAAATGATTACGCCTATCATGTCAAGTATGACCAATTGAAGCACAGGTTGTCAGAGGAATATTTCAAAATATATCCTGAAGTACAACATTGTTCATAATGGGATAATACCCATACACCTTCAAAGAATGTATGCACCAATCATTAAGGTCAAAGATAAAGAAATTGGAGATGTTTTACTAACTTCACACTCTGAAATTGATCAAAATCTATTGATAATTTCTGGTTATTGGAATATGAGAGTTGGAAAACATGACTTTGGTGACAAAAAGAACACCAGAGAATGTGATTGAATTGTGCAAGATGAATGGCTTACTTACTTGAAATATTTTTCCCCACAAATATTGTTAGGCAGGGTTGACTAGCGAAACAAATCCAGAGACACTCATTTGTGTGTGAGCGAGAATCAGTGAGCAATTGTATATTGAGAACACATCCCAACCCAGTCCAGATCAAATCTGTAAGTCCAACCCATAAGGCCGACACTAGTCCACGAATCATTCTTCAGACTCACAGTCGCATGCAATGATACAGAACGCAGGATGATCACAGTCTAGTCAGTGCAAAGTCTTGTGGATCCAGTGACCGTGGATGCATCTCCCAGGCTCTGGCTGCTATCACCGTGGCTCCCAGAATCCTCATGAGAAGACCACACTCACAAGGAGAATCATCAGC
This sequence comes from Nesogale talazaci, assembly GCA_004026705.1. Lineage (NCBI taxonomy): Eukaryota > Metazoa > Chordata > Mammalia > Afrosoricida > Tenrecidae > Nesogale > Nesogale talazaci. The sequence goes on from PVJH01017840.1 coordinate 41,144, forward strand.
TGTGGCTTGATTGACAGTCTAGACTCCACCCCTTCACTCTTAATATCCTCAAGTTGACACGAGATTATGTAACTACCTCATATATGAATGGCTATTATATACGTACACTTCACTGGATAGAATACACAGCAATCAAATCAAGTACATCTGTGGATACCATGAATATGCCCAATAGTAGCAGTAACAGTAAGGTCAGAGGCCAACTGTGAAACAGATCAACAATTGTTCATAGGAAAGTTCAACTTGAAGCTGAAGAAAACTAAAATAAATCAAGGAGAGCCAAAGTACAACCTTCAGTATATTCCACTTGATTGAGAGACAATCTCAAAGATAGATCTGATTCATAGGACACTACTGACTGACAACAAAATGTGCGTAAGGATGACATCAAGGGCACTGCACATCGTGGGAACAGATCCGGCAAGCAGGGAAGTGAGGGTGACTGAGCCACCAACACAGACTCCGGAGACCAGACTCAATGACACATATCTAACTTTATTAGATCTATCTAACAGCTTTTGCAAGGTTTATCTAGATTTCATTGACCAATCAGATCATAATTCCTGGTTTCTAAACACATCCTTATATGGTCATGAATTTGCAGCATGAAAAATAATTGGTCCACACTGTGAGCTATGTAAATGAGGTGTTACCAGCCATCCAATTGTCTTACAAGACTATTTCGTCCAATCACATTATGACACCAATCATCCAATTGCATTGGATGCTTTTGCATCCAATTGCATCCAATTGTAGGATGCTATCATCTGGTAGTATTACAGCAGCTTAGCTGTTACTATGGGGAAGCTAGAAGCATTTTGATAGGTGGTGCATCGGAGGTTAAAAGCGGAAGGTATCAGATGAGCTGGGCTGGGGGTCTTATTGCAAGCGCAGGTGGGTTCCAGCAACCTAAGGGGCTTCAAGATGGCTTCAGGAGATGCAGCAGCAGCCTGCATTTTCTATGCCTTTTTCCCAGGTGCACAGGTCCTGCCAAGAATGCTCTCACCGTACATGAAAAAAAGGAAGGCTTGCTAAAATTACAAAAAGTAAGAGAAAAAAAAAGATGTCAGAAGAGACTCTGAAACTTGCTTTTAATATAGAGTAGCTAAAGTGGAAAGGGGGGGGAGGAGGTAAAAGAGCTAAACTGGCCATGTAAAAAGACATCTCAAGAGGTCAATGTAAAGTATTACAGGTCCAAGTACAGAGATCTGGAGTTACAAAACTCAAAGGAAAAACACACTCAGCATTCCTCAAGTTGAAAGACCCAACTTAAAAACGTGAGCCCTTAAGGTGCTGTGTTAGTTTGGGTAGACGAGAGAAACAAATTCATGCAGACATTTACTATATACAAGAGGATTGAACAGTGAGAGAGCATCACAGCCCAGTCCAGTGCAAGGTCTTAAGACTTAAGTTCGATATCAAGACATATGTCCAATACCAATCCATAAAGTTCTCTTGAGATTTGCAAAACACATGCAATGATGTCGAATGCAGGGTTATCACAGGCCAGTGGGGAGAAAGCCTTTGCATCCAGTGGCTTTGAAAGCATCTCAAAGCTGGCAGAGGTCTCCACGTGACTTCTCTAGGTCCAGATATCTGGCGACATCAGGGTAGGTCCAGGTGGCTTCTCCTCAGGGATGTCTCCCAGGGAGCCAGCCTTGTCAGTTGAGTCTCTCGGGCAGTAAGCATTGTCAGTAGAAAGTCTTCAAGGAAGTGAACCAAAAGAGAGTGTTTCCGCCTTCAAGAAGCAATTGCCACATTTTCCAGAATTCTCAGAAGCCCATGCTCACACAGAGTTTTCATTGGCTATCTCCAGATTGACAGGCTAGACTCCACCCCTACACTCTTAATCCTCAAATTGACACCAGATTAGGTGACTGCCACAGGTGTAATGTTGATGAATTCTATGGGCAAAACATTGATGGATTCTGTGGGCAAGTACAGAAATAACTGGTCAGTGTGAACCAATTTAGGAAATAGTATGTAATCAAAACTGCTGTCATTGAAGGAAGGAATCCAAGCTGCACTGAAGACACTGGAGGGGGAAAAAAGGGTCCAGTGTGGGATACAAAAAGACTTTTTCCCAAGTTGTCTCCCCCAAAGATATGTCAGACCTAGGACACTGCTTTCAACACATGGTAAATGATTGCAGCACACTTGGAAGCTAGCTGCTTAGAAGTTATCTTCCTTGCAGTGTAACAATGATGAAACATACAACTTTACTTCTAGTTCTTAAATGCTTCCTCCCCCCACTATCATGATCCCAAGTCTACCTTATACCAAAAGGATGTACACTAGTATAGATAGAAACTGGAAATACAGGGAATCCAGGACAGATGATCCCGTCAGGACCAGTGGTGAGAATGGTAAGAATGGAAGGGTGAAGGGAAAGTGTTGTAGAGAAGGAGAACCAATTACAAGGATCTACATATATCCTCCTCCCTGGAGAAGGGACAACAGAAAAGTGGGTGAAGGGAGGCATCAACAGTATAAGACATGAAATAATAACAATAACTTACAAATTATCAAAGGGTCATGAGGGAGGGAGGGAGGGATGGAGGGGGAAAATGAGAAGTTGATACCAAGGACCCAAGTAGAAAAATAATGTTTCGAGAATGATGATGGCACCAAATGTACAAATGTGCTTGACATAATGGATGGATGTGTACGGATTGTGATAAGATTTGTATGAGCCTCCAGTAAAAATGATTCAAAAAAGGAAAAGAAATTATGTCCTCGAGGGCCTCAGCCATCCAGAGCAACCAGACTATTATTGTCTGTGGGCTCACTCCCTGTTTGTAAGGACAGTAGATTGCTGAAGGAGAGCTCAGAATAAGTCATGACGGCTCAAGCACAACCAAGGTTAGGCCACCATCCTGAATCTAGGATCCGCCCATCTTGTCACATGTGTACCCCTAATCCCTCCTCTTCCTGTTACGTGTGCACACCTAGATCGCCCCCCTCCCATTGTTGCACTGCCTATGGTAAAACCCCTTCTTATGACATATGTGGTTACCTGTAATAAGGGGGGCTCATACCCCCCTAAGTATATATAATCCTGGATCAGAAATATATTTCCTCTCTCCTCTTTTCATGTCTCACCCCCATGTAGACCACCAAGAGGGACTGAGGTGAGCATGCTACCATAAAATGTGTGACTCCTTTATCTTTTCTCCTACCTCTCCTATTCTCTATGACTTTTCTATGATCTTGATACATTATTGTCATACAACTGTGCCTACAGAACCCCCACGATTGTCAGAGGCGGGTTACTCTGACACCCCGGGAACTGATGGGACCTAATTGAGATGTTCAACAAATGAATGCAAGACTGGAAACATCCCTTCACCTTTATCAAGACTTTTGCAAGAGAGCTACCTGGAAACCACTGGAAAAGATCCCTATTTGTGTCCATTGCAAAGAAATGTTTAACAGCTCAACATCATATACAAGTAAAATTATGCTGAAGCTTATTATCAAAGAACAGTCGCTATATCAACAGAGAACTTCTAGACTTTCAGGCTGGAGTCTGAAGAAGCATGTGTGGTATCCTTGATGATGTCAGATAGATCTTGGCTGAAAGCAGGTAACATCAGAAATATGGCTATCTGTGTTTTACTGACCACGAGACCACATTCAACTACGGGGACCATTAAAACCTATGTGGACACTCCTCTGCAGGGCTGCAAGTCAGGAGAGAGCTTCAGATACCGGAGACCTGAGGTTCAAGTCAGTGCCACCAATGTGACCGCCCGCAAGTCCCATCTCCAAACATTCATTGTATCTTTTGCAAAGTGGGTCCTGGTGAACCCAGCTCCTCTCAACGTCCGACTTGAAGGTGGGGGGAGAGCAGCGAGCGTCTGTGGGAGGGTCAAGGATGGGACTCTGAGCCTGCCTTCTAAGGAACTCAAGGGCAGGAGGGGTCAGTCCCTGTATGGATCATGCCCCAGGGCGAAAGCGTGCATGCTGGAGGTCACCCAAGGAAGCAGGTAGTGAAGGAGGTGTCCTTGGCAGCGGGTGGAGAAGGTACTCAGTCTCCAGGGCACAAGGGGAACCGATCACAATGATTGCATCCACCTGCGGGAGGTGGAGAGGGGGAGGGGCGCGGGGGGTGGTGCTTGGGGGAGGGGGGCCTGGGTGCCCTCTCAGGACTGAAAGAACCTCTGGATCAGGAGAGGGCACTTCCTGAGATCTTTGTGCTCCCTGCCTAAGGAGGGGCTCTGGCCGCAAGCCTGGGTACCAGGAACAGACTCCGGCCTAAGCCCCCACCGAACCCCAGTCATCAGGAAAGGAGTCCAGCCCCGAACATGATTCGGATCTCTCGGTCAGCACCCCCTCTACCCCCACCCCCGTAAGATACTGTCTCCGGAGCCAGGAAGAGAGCGGGGAGGAGCCAGCTTGAGAGCCTGGACCTCCACTTGAGACTCCACTTGCTTAGAGACGAGTCCCTGGGGGCCCTGGGCCCGGACAGGGTGGCCTGCAGCACCTCCCAACTGGCCCCTGGATAAACAGACGCTACATCCTCGCTTGTTCCTTATGAAGGTCAAGGCCAGGTGCTCAGGTAGAAAGAACGCTGGCATCCTGGCTGTCCTCCCGGCAGGGAGTAGTTCTCCAGTTTCATGACAAAATACAATGAACTCATGCTTAAGGGTCTGTCAGCTGGATGACTTGAGAGAGACTGAAGACGTCTGCTTTTGTTCCTACCTTCCTGAAGGGCTTTTTCCTTGTGTTTCTCTCTTTTAATCAGCAGGGCTGGATTTCTTTTTAGCAGCATTGAATTTTGATACCGTTTGAGATGTTGTGTTTGAGTGAATTGCATGAATAGGTTTCCTGTCCTTATCATCTGAGACAGATTTTTAAAATTTAATTTTATACATCATTTTGTTGAGGACTCTTAGAGCTCTCATAACAATCCATACATCTGTGGTATCAAACACATTTGTACATATGTTGCCGCCATCATTTCCAAAACATTTTCATTCTACTTAAGTGCTTGGTGTCAACTCTATTTCTCCTCCCCCCCCCACTTGTGACCTTTGATAATTGTAAATCATTGTTATTTTCATATCTTACACTGTCTGCTGTCTCCCTTCACCCATGTTTGTGTTGTTCGTCCAGATGGTGTATGTGTGTGTGTGTGTGTGTGTGTGTGTGTGTTAATACATCAATCACTGTGATGGGTTCCCCTTTCTCCCCCTCCTCCTCCCACCTTTACCCTACCCTCATAGTATCACTACTCCCGCTATTGTTTCTGGGAAGTTTATTGAGACAGATCTTTTCATTCATAGCAAAAACCATTGATTCCACCTGTTGGCAGCGACTTGTGAAGTTTCAGTGGCTGATTTTTCAGAAAGAGATCGCCAGGACTTTCTTCCAAGATGTCTGTGAGTAGATTCAAACCTCCAACACTTAGGCTAGGGTTTTTAATGCCTATTCTTAAGCTAGTTGTTTGTTTGTTTGCTTACTTATTTTTTTTTAAACTCTGCGTCTTTATTCACTTTGTTTTTTTCTTAATTCATTTTATTGGGGACTCATACAGCACTCATCATAATGTATACATACATACATACATACATACGTTGTGTCAGTAGTTACATCTTTTCTGGGATGGGGTGGGGTTCTTTTTTTTTTTTTTTTT
>PVJH01017841.1:0-46754 GCA_004026705.1 Nesogale talazaci
GATGGGATGGGGAAAATCCTGGTTCTGTGAAAACACCCCCTTCTCCATTAGTGGCATGCTCATTCAGCTCCTCTTCATATTCCAGTAAGTTATTTTGCTCTCACTGTTTAACAAAAACAAAAAAACAATGACATAAAAAAATCCTTGCATACCTTGTTCGATTGGAGAATTTTAATGTTTTTCATTTATCATTGTAAAATCAAGGACAATTTTATAACTTTTTTGTACGTAGCTGTTACATATAGGGTAATCTGTCTTTAAGTAGGGGTAAATTACTCTCAAAGAAATGAAGCCTAGATAGTTTTCCCTTCAAGTCAAGTGTCTTGTTGTTTAAATAAACTCCTTGTTTTAAAAAAAAATCTATTGTATGGCCATAAGCATCAAAATGGATATAACAATATATATAAAGACCATTGAGGGCTGAACCTCAGTGTCGTAGTGGTTGTGTGCGGGATTGCGGCCCACTGGGCTGGCGGTTCAAATCCAGCAGCAGCTTTCCAGAAGCAAGGCTGGGCCTCCCACTCCCACCAGAGGGCAGTGATGCCCCCCCCCAAAGAACAAAAACAAAAACAAGACCATTGTACTAGAATTGAGAACCCAAAAGTACAACCAAGTACCTATAGACATTTTTGATAAAGTGGGAAACAACAAAAAATGGTGTTGGAACAACCGGATGATTATCTGAGAAAGAATGAAACAGGATCCATACCTTACACCATGTACAAAAACAGACTTGAGTTGGATAGAGCAAAATATAAGACACACAATTATAAAGACCGTTAATGAAAAGATAAGAACAAGCTTAAATATCCTAATACAAGACATAAACACACTACCAAAGATAATAATATCCACACTATAGAATGCAAAGTGGAGACTACGGCTTTCTAAAAATAAATTTGTGCACATCAAAAGACTTCATCAAAAGTATTAAAAGAGAACCCACAAATTGGGGGGAAGAAAAGGTGAACCTTCAACATTTATAGAAAGTTATAGCATCTTAACAATAGAAATGCAATAGCACAATAAAACACGGGCATATGGGCTGAGCCCTGGTGGTGCAGTGGTTGGGTGCGGGACTGCGGCCCACAGGGTTGATGGTTCAAATCCAGCAGCAGCTCTCCAGGAACAAGGCTGGGCTTCCTATTCCCACCAGGGCAGTGATGACAAAACAAACAAACAAACAAAAAAAAAACATGGGCACATGAATAGACAATTTACCACAGATGACATCTAGGAGACCAACAACCATATGAAGACATGCACGCGTTCACTAGCAATTAAAGAGAGACATATTAAAGCAAACGAACCCTTCATAGTCCATGTCAGAGAGACTTGAATAAGAGAGCCCTTACTCTACACTCACTTATAGCAGAACCAAAAGAATGGGCATAAGGCTTGAATAGACAATTTACTACAGACGATATGCGAGACCCCCTCACCCTGCCATTTTGAGCAAAATTTTAATATGTCATCTTTTTTACTATAAATAGAATTGAATATTTAAATGCAGATTGCCACTTGTACATCTTTTGGGAGAACTGTTACATCAAATCTTTTATACAATTTTTATATAGAGCTAGTTCATTTTTAATTGTTATTATTTAACAGCCCTTTATTTTGTTACACTGAACTCCAGTGCCTGAATTCTAAATACCCGGTCTATGGAAAGCTATGAATCATAGTGGGTAGCCCAAAACCCATTTGCAGGAACCCTAAGGAGGTTGAGTCTCTGCTGAAACCCCAGGACACAAAAACCAGGACGTTAGCAGCTCTGGTATCAGACAGAGAGCACTGCGAAGAGGACTTGGGCCACATACTTAAGCTGGCATGTAATACGTTGTCCTTTCATCTCCCTCTGGACCCAGTGTGAATACATTTGAAATGTTCAGATTCTCTGCTCTCTCTTTGAGGTTTTTCTATTTTGTATGTTCATTATTCTTGGGTCCTTGCTGATGGTTTGCCTTTGTTTTGTATGCATATCTGTACAGAATGGCCCGGGGGTGGGGGTGGAGCATCGGCAGTTTGTATAAGAAAGAGGAAACGGTTCCAAAGTTGATGGCAGTAAGGCACCGCCCTTCTTGATATGATTGATCTTTTGAATTGTGTGGCATATTAATTGTAGTGCAATAAAAGAAAAAAGACTAACTAAATTTCTCTGCCAGGGGTGAGAGAAGGGGAAGACGCCATATCAAAAATGTGTTACATTTGCCCTTTGAACAGTATTCAACTGTGTGAATATGCTGTCATTTGTTTATCTGCTTAGTCACTGTCAAACGTTTGAGTTGCTTCCACTGTGTGGTGATTTTGAATAGAGTTGCTATAGACATTTGTAAGCGTGTGCCTTAGCGTGTGGACATTAGTTTTAACTTTGCTAGGATTTGGGGGATTTCTCTAACATATGGTGTAGGGCATATTTAACTTCAAATGAAACCGTCAAACTATTTTGTAGAGTGGATGCACCATTTTACTCTCCAACAGCAATAGACGAACATTCCATTCGCTCCACATTCTAATCAGCACTTACTACTGCCATTCTTTTTTTTACTTCAGCCATTTTTAAAGGTACATAATGGTATTTTGTCATGATTTTAAAGTCAATTTCCATAATGGCTAGAAAATGTTAGTATCTTCTCATTTACCATCTGTGTAACATCTTGCATAAAGTATCTTTTCAGGCACTTACCATTTGTAATCTGGGCTGTTTGTTTTCTTACTGTTGAGTTCTGAGAGTTCTTTATATGTCTACACTCAGACCCTTGATGTCTATGCGATTTATAATATTTCATTTTAATTTTCCTAGTGTACTTACAAAACACAAAACTGACATAAAATCCACTTATTATTTGTGTGTGTGTGTGCGTGAGGGTGTATGTGTGTGCATGTTTAAATTAGGAACACATCTTAAGCATCTTTCACATCATTCGTTCTCTTTATCATAATTTTAATGGCTGTACAGTACCCCATTGCAGAGATTTATCAGAATACTTTTAACGAAAATATTCCGTGAGATATTTTGGTTGTTTTTTATTTTTTTACTATAGAAAACATTACATTAGTAAACATCCTTTGAGCTAAATCTTCGCTCACGCTCTGACTCCGTCGGATAGATTCTGAGGAGAGAGATTACTCTTTAAGATTAGATACAGTGTAGCCAGGATGTCGCCCATTCCCTCTCGCGTGGCTTCCCCTATGGATCATGTGGCCCCCACCTGGAGGCAGGAAACCTGGGCCTTCACAAGAGGTTTGCTACAAGAACACAACTACTGGTGGTTTGAAAGTATACAGGCCATCGCTGCCCTAGGAAAGGAGGAAAAGTGGTGCTAGAAATGGCTGTGACCTTAAACACTTGGACAAATGAATCAAGGATGCCCTTGGCCTTCTGAGTAATGGCTTGGATAATTTACAATGCCAGAAGTCTGAGGAAGAGAGAGGGAAGGGAAATATGGGGAGCCGGTACTGGGGGCATAAGTGGAGGGAGGATGGTTTGAGAGTGATGATGGCAACAAGTGTGCAAATTTGGCCTGCATACAATTAATGTATGTATACATTGTGATGGGAGTTATATGAGCCCCCAATAAAATGATTTATAAAAAAAGGGGGGGAGCTTATACCAAGGACTTAAGTAGAAAATATTTGGAAATTAGAATGGCAACATGTGAACAAGTGTGCTTGATACAAATGATGCATTGAATGTTATAAGAGCTGTAAGAGCCCCCAATAAAATCATTGAGAAAAAAAAAAGAAGTCTGAGAAAAATGTCAGAAGTACTGAAAAACTGCCTTTTCGGTTGCCTACTGAAAATCTAATTAAATGCTTTAGGTCATGGGAATAAATTACTTGATGTGCTTCTTTAAAAAAAAGATTAGGCACATTTTAGTATATGTGCTGCCAAAGCGAGCACAAGATTAGATACATTTTAAAGGCTTTTAATAAACACATAATGCTGAGTTATCCTCCAGAAAGGCAGTTTAACTCTCATCACCATGAAAAGATAGTTTCATTGGGAACTATCATCCCTTTTAACTTTGCTTTTTAAGCTTAAAAATAAAAAAAGCATCTTGTTTTGGGGTGGTTTTTTTAGCTCACTGCTCCCCATCTTGTTTTTTTAAATATGCCACCTGTGCTAGTCTAGGTAGACTAGAGAAACAAATCCATAGACACTCATATGTGTATAAGAAAGAGGTTTATATACGAGAGCAATTGAACATTGAGAAAACATCCCAGCCCAGTTTAGTCCGAGACCATAAGTCTGATATTAACCCATATGTCTGATACCAATCCATAAGGCCTCTTCAGACTCATGAAACACATGCAATGACACCAGGACAATCATAGTCCAGTGGGTGCAGAGTCTTGTGTATCCAGTGGTGGTAGAAGCATCTCAGCACTGGCAGGGGTCTCCTCATGGCACCTCCAGTTTCCTGGACTCAGGGACTAACAGCATGCTGCCATGGGTCTTGCCAGAGAGTGAGCCCAGAGACAGTCTCCTGCCTTCAAAGAAGGAACTACCCTATTTCCCAGAATTTTCAGGAGAAAGCCATGACCACACCGAGGTCTCATTGGCTATCTCCACATTGACAGGCTAGACTCCACCCCTACACTCTTAATCCTCAAATTGACACCAGTTTTGGTGACTGCCACATCACCTTTTTCACCATTAGTAGAATTGAATATTTGAATGCTGACTGCTACTTGTACATTTTTTTGAGAACTGTTGCATTGTATCCTTTGTACAACTTCTACATAGAGGTAGTTAGCCTTTTTATTTTAATTCCATAACAGCCCTTTATTTTATTACACTCATTTCCATCAGAAAACTTGATTTCAATTGTTCCTGCTAATAAGGATTCATACCCTCTAACAGTAGAAACAATTCACTAACAAGAAAAGAGAAGCTTCATTTAGAAGATTTAGCTAGCAGGGAGACTGATAGCAACACAGCCTGTCTTAATGACTTTCCATGAATCTATGCTTTGGACTTTGGAATTCACAACCTGGGATCAGTTATATATAGATGTCTTACATTAACTTAACTTTCTTTTTTTTTTTTTAATTTTTTTTGGGCATCACTGCTCTCCGGCGGTGGGAGTAGGAGGCCCAGCCCCACTGCTGGAATTGAACCTCCGTGCCAGTGGGCCGCAGTCCCGCGCACAACCACTATGCCACCGGGGCTCAGCCCTATTAACTTAACTTTCTAGATAACCATGGGAAACAGTTGTTGACCAGGAGCAAGTAAACAGAACAATAAGGTTCTTTAAGTCATAAGGCAGTCTCAGGATTTCTCTGTTGACTAACCAGATAGCAAGATCTAGCCTTTTGGCACTGACTGGAAAATAAGAAATTCTCAGAGTCAACTATGCCTTTCAGATTACTTCCACATCCAGCCTGTTTGCCTCTGAGCAAGGTAGGGAGCTATGAAGATTCCACAGAGACAGCATTCAGTTACTTTAGCTAACTGCATGAAGTACAGTAACCTGGGCCACACTGTGACCCCTTTTGAATCTTCATGAGCCAAGGATCTGTTAGGGAGAGAATCACCAGATTTAGCAAATGAACATCCAGAAGACTCAGTTACTTCCTAAGTTCAAGTAAATAATTTTTTTGACATTGCGTGACACGAGTTTATTATAAAAGAGAGATATGGAGATTATTTGCATGATGACAGATTTCAGAGCTTCAGTGCAATGGGCAACTTTGCATGATGCCATTTCAATAGTGGTTTATTTTAGTCCACATACTTCCCAAGAATGTCACCATCTCAAAATGAGAAATAATCCCTATCATCTAGAACTACGTTGGTGCCTCCATATTTGGGGAGAAGATCTTTATCTCCAACTTTCACACTCACTGGTTCAATCTCACCACCCTTTCCTTTTGAGTGGACCCAACAGCTACTTCCGCTGCTTGTAGGACTTTTCCTTGAGGTTTTCCTGGGAGCATAATGCCTCCTTTGGTTACAGTTTCAGTAGCACTCCTTTCCACCAATTCCTGTCCGGCCATGATGCTTGGGTGGCCACAGCACGCACTCCTCTCACCAAGTAAATAATTTTTTAAGCATACACATGTTCTAAATATGCATACAACAATGTGTTAGTCCAGGTAGACTAGAGGAACAAATTTCATAGACAAGCATATGGATATAAGGGTACGGTTTATATATAAGATAAAAAGGACATTAAGAAAGTATCCCAATCCAGTCCAGTACAAAGTCATAAGTCTGAGATTAGTGCGTATGCCTGATACCAATCTATAAAGTCTCCTTCTGACTCACAAAGTCACAGGCCAGTGGGTACAGAGTCCCAGCACTGGCAGGGGTCCCCTCATGGCTCCTCACTTCCAGGGTCCATCAACAGCATCCCGTGGTGGCAGAGGCAACTCATTGCTGGCAGGGCTCTCCACGTGGCCTCTCCAGCTTCATGGGTCTGGCTCCATCAGGGCAAAGCCATGTGGCTTCTCCTCTGGCTCCTCAGACACTGCCATCTTGTCTTGTCCATGATTCATTGTCTCTGAGACTAACTCCCAACAACTGGGGGAGATAGCTTCTCATCCTCATGAGGGAAATATCATGAGATTTCCCAGAAGTCTCAGGAGAAAGCCATGCCCACACAGAGGCCTCATTGGCTGCTCAATGGCTATCTCCAGATTAACAGGCTAGACTCCACCTCTACATTTCAATCATAAAATTAACATAAGCACATGACTGCCAAAGACAATAACAATTATTTATTGTTTATTGGAAATCTACCTGTAAGTGGAATTTTATCTGACAACCCTAATTAGAGGTCACAGCTACTGTGGAGTATGGTTGCATTGGACAATAGGTTCTAAAGTCAGAACATCTTGCAAAAATTGCTTAAGGCCAAAATAACCTTCAAAAATCCTTTCAACAGCTTTACAAGTTCTGCCTTCAACCCTATGTGACAATTTTTAGGCACAATGAGATTAAGAGCCACTCATGGAATAGAAGGAAATCCATGGGTACATACTTATTTGGTCATTCAAACCATCTCAAGCTTATATAAAGAGACATGTAAAAGGGTGGGGTGGGAAGCAAAGTGTTTCTTCTTACCTTCAAACCACATTTTCTTTCAGCATCCAGCTTCTAAATTGTTTAAACAAGTTATCAATGCCTTGGTAGCTGTGATGATTAATCAAGATGCAATAAAAAGTTCATATCACATGGAAGCTATATTCTAAAGTTAGATATCAAGAAAAATATGACCACATTGTGACTCCACTGAATTATTTTTAGACAGTTACCCTTCAATCTATGCTTCCCAATTCCCTCAGCCCAATTTTTATTTTCCGTAAATGTTTTACCCCAAATTACATCTAAATATTTTTCTTCTGGAAGACTGTGTGTACTTTGGAGTGTTTCGCAGCTACTTAAGCATCATTGTGGCTAAGGGTCTGCTAGGTCTTGTTGTGTAATACAGCCCTGTTTCTTTGTCTTGGTTTCTTTTTATAGATGCTTTTCTAAAGACTTTAACCAATGTCTTATGTTAGTGAAATATCCCTAGGGACGAGCCTTCGTGGCAAAGTGTTTACAGTTGGGCTACACCTTGCAAGGTGAACAGTTCAAAACTACCTTTGAGGGAGAATGGCAACTCTTTCTATTCCCCGAGAGTTACAGGCTGGAAAAACCACAGGGGCATTTCGACCCCATCCTACAAAACTGCTACGAGTCCGCATTCGCTTGATGGCGCTGAGTTAGGCTTACACCTGGTGATGGTCAGAAGTTTCACATTAATCACTAGACAGGAAGTCAAAGCCAAATGTACAAAGCTATATACCCATTTCTCCTCAAACCCCATTTATTTCTTTGCTCTCCTTCTGTGCGGTCGAGGGGGTTGGAGCTCACAGTGACCCTACAGGCAGTCAAAGAAATAGTTCCTGACTCGGTGCGGTCCTCACAATTCTGCTCGAGCCCATTGTTGCACCCATTGTGTCATTCTGCTGTGCTGATCACAGCCAAAACATTTCCACGGAGAAAGCAATTATAATGCTCAGTTGATTTTCATGGACTGTGAGTTGTAGAAAAAGATGCAATCTTATTATTTGCATTTTGTTTACACATGTATGCGAATCCACATAGAATAAATATGAGCGGGTTCATGGAAAAATTCTGTCACTTTTCGATTTCATTTTCCCATAGACTTTTTGGAGCTCTCGTGTATAAGGCATTCGTTATATCAATAACCAAATTCAACCCCACTGCCACTGAATCAGTTCTGACTCAAAGTCAGTCAGAGGGTAATGCCGTTTCTTTAGGCAGGAGACTGGCGTGCAGAGTGGGGACCCTACAGGGACTTAGTTTGGAGGAGCTGAGTTTGCTGATCCAGGGAGCTAGCGTTACGTGTCTTGGGCTGAGGCTTAAAGAGGAATGGTGAGTCCTTGAGTTATTTATTAGCAGTCCTAAAAGAGCTTTGAGCATTGTACGAGCAGGGCACAGGCCACTGGCTTGAGTGTCTGCAAGGCCAAAGACCAGAGAAGCCTGCGTATAGGCACAGCTGAGAAGAGACTGTGTTCTCTCTGCATAATTGTGTGCAGAACCCCTACAACCTGCCATCTTCCTTATAAACCCCAACACTGCGAGTATTGCTTGTGAGTTCTGCATGGCCAGCACGACGACTTCGTGAACCCAGTTGCAAACATTAGAAGAGCTGTGGCAGGGACCTTCGTGTTAGAATAGGGTCAAGAAGGATGAAGGATGGAGGCAGGGCTGACCTCTGCCTCATAGGACACGGCCTTGGGCAGCTGATTCTGATAAAACCAGAAGTCAGATGCGACCCTCATGACCCTCATTTTCTTTTTCTGGGCTGGTCTAGGAAGTCAACCGATGGCCCTGGCCAAGTAGAATAGGAAGTAAGAAAGACGAGGCAAGAAGAGAAAAGAGAAAGCCAGGAGCCTCCTAAAGAGCTGTGTCTCGGGCTGAGGGTCGTGATGCTGAGGACTGTGAGAGGCCTGGGAGAAGCCCGGCAGCTTCTGTCCAAACTACTCTGCTGGTTCTGATATGGGTCATTATCAGTGTGCAGGGCAAAGGCTAGGGGAACTGCCTTCAAGGTCACCCCACCCGACTCCCCAGAGGTAACCTGCCCTGACAGGGCCTTAGAGGAGCCCAGTCCTCAGAGGGCTGAGAGGAGGGGGGTTGTACAGTGAGAGGAGAGAAGGGCCTGCTTCTTGAACAGCTGAGAGGATGTCAAGAGCCATTCTACCCGGAAGCAGGGACTGTACTTGGGAGGGTACAAGAGCCTTCCAGACTTGGCCTAGCACTTCCAGAGAGTGATCCTGAGTTAAACCCATTTCCTTCAGTAATGAGCCATTTAGTCGCAAGAATGGTCTGCGTGTTCCAGGGCCATTGCAAGGAATTATTGAGAAAGTGAGTCAGAATTAATTTTTTTTTAAAGTGGAGTAGCCCTGCAACTCAAGAGAATCAGGTCCATTCCATTGGCCATTTGCCTCATCTACCAAATTGTAGACAGGTTTTAATGTTATAGTGAAGCTTCAAAAGCTTGTGGGAAAAATTCTATGATCTTTCTGTTTCATTGCTCCATAAAAATGTTAAGCCAACCTTAACTTTGTTCAGGTTGAGTAGAGAAACATCCAAGGACACTCATATATATATACATATATATATATGTGTGTGTGTGAAAGAGCTTCATATCAAAGATTAAATGTATATTAAGAAAACAACCCCATCCAGATCAAATTCTGATATTAACCCAATCATGCAAAATACAAGAAGGCACAGACCAGTGGGTGCAAAGTGTTGCAGATCCAGTGATGATGGAAACATCTCCAGCTTGGCTCCATGAGTCTTGTCAACAGAAAGGTAAAGCACAGAGAGAGGCAGGCCGGCCTCCAGACACCATCTATCTCTGTAAGCCCTCCAATCAAGCTGCGACCTGATTGACAGGCTAAATGCCACCTCTGTGTTCCTATGGGAGCCATGTTGGCACCAAAAACCTAACTATCACAGCTACCATTTCACAGATTCTGTGGCTTTCACATATAATGCACCTATGGATATGTCATGCACAGCACTCACTCATAGGAGTGAGCTGGTTTCAAAAATGGTGTGCATTATCTGCATTAAAAAATGTGCACATGCTAGCCTATTGTCTATATTTCTATTTGGTTAGCTTTACATTTTTATTTTTGAGACATCTTATATTCTTAATAGCAAACCCTAATGGTGTCGTGGTTTTGCATCAGTCTGTTGCCCATATAAGGCTAGCTTTTCAAAACCAACAGGCACTCCTTGGGGTACAGTGACAGTCTCCGAAATTCACAAGGGCACTTCTACCCTGTCCTATATGATTGCTCTGAGTCAGCAGTCACTCAATGCCAGTGAGCTTGGTTTTGGTTTGGATATTCTTATAGGAGCTCTTTGTTGGTTGTATGCATGGCAAATGCTGCTAAACTGGAATTTTAAAGTGTCCCAGAGTCATGAAAGAAACCAATCAAATAACTTACATTACACATGTTGTTCACTGTCTCATGTGTAGGATAAAGTTGTATTTTTTTTCTTTTTTTCTGAATCAAAGGTTGTATTTTTAAAGAACTCTAAAAGTGATCACATAATTGGAATTTGAAAGTTGGGGGGTGACTCAATGGTGGAATATTTTTGTAGCAGTTTCAAGAGATAAAAAAAAACAAGGTAAATATATCCATATTTATATACTGATACAGAAGAGGGAGTGGCCCGTAGGTTCCTTACCCAGACAAGGTGCCTGCTGGATGGCATTGTTTGGAGAGAAAGAAAAGTAGAAGTCCTGGCATCAGGTGATGGCCTGGTATTTACAGCTAGAAGTTGTCATTCTTCTCTTGAATATTTTTAAAGTTCATAAAATAACATCATGCAAGGCTCCTCTGTGACCATGGTGGATCAGGACAAAGTCACAGCCATTCTCTAATCATATCTAACCACAGACAAAAGCTTTTATCAAATCACACAATGGCCAGGCATCCCTCTGTCTCAGCTAGGAATAGCTAAGACTGTTGTTGCTTTGCTAATTATAGCTTTAGTCTCTGTCTAGTCTTTCTTCTAAGTAAGATTTATTAAGATAACCAACCTTAAGAATCACCCTTGAGACAAATTTGGGTATTCTATCAAACAATAAAAAATCACACAAACAGAAGAAGACTAACAGAAGTTGACTGGGAACTCTTAAAAATAAGACACTTGGGTACATCAAAATATTTCAGACACAAATTAAGAGGACCTACACACTGGGATTATATTTTAATAACAAGAAACTAATCTCTAAAATTTATAGAAAACTTCAACCACACAAGAAAAAGACAACCTGGTTTTTAACGTTTACAGGACATAAATAAACACTTCCCCTAAAAGGCACTCCAATGGCCAACAAACATATGAAGAAATGCTCACAATTATTAGCCATGGGAGAGATGCAAATCAAAACAACAATGAGCTATCACATCACCTCAGCATTGACAGCAAAGTTTGAAAAAAAAAAAGAATGCTGATGAGGGTCAAAAAGATTGACCTCTCATACATGGCTGATATAGCTACTGTTGAAAGCGGTATGGTTTTCCCTCAATAAGATGGGGAAAGAAATACCATACTACCCGGTAATTCCTCCACTCAGTACATCCCCAAAAGAAATAAGATCTGTGACATGAATGAATACATGCACATCCATGTTTGTCTCAGCCCTATTCTGAATCCATGCACATTCATGTTTGTCTCAGCACTATGCAGCATATCTAAAAGATAAAAATACTCAGTAATAGGACTGAGCCCTGGTGGTGTAAGTGGTTGAGTGCAGGACTGCAGCCGCGGGCGTGGTGGTTCAAATCCAGCAGCAGCTCTCAGGAGCAGAGCTGGGTAGCGCCCACGACCACCAGAGGGCAGTGATGCCCCCCCCCAAAAAAATAGAATAGAAGAATGGATAAATCAACTTCAGTACATGCATACAGTGCACCGCTACTTATGCATAACCACACATCTGTGAAAAACCTTATCACATGAACGAATTTTGAAGGACATTTTGCTGAGTGATGCTCTCCACTCACTATCATCAAGTCAATGCTGAATCATGTGACATTAGTTAATCATAAAAGGGCAAATATTGTACAAGACCTCTATTATATCAAAAGATTTTCCACAAAAAGAAATCTTTTTCAATGATTGCCATCAGTGGGAAGGGGGTAGGGAAAGTCCCTGGCTAGAGGATAGTTAAGAGTTTATTTGGGTGACCAAGAAGTTAACATACTGTAAGAGGGAGATCAACAGAAGAAATGATGGAAACAGTGAAGCCACTAGGAAGTATGCAAGAGTTAAAGGCTACAGAGGTGAATACTGTCATATACCATATATACTCTAGCATAAACTGATCTGAATATTAGCCTAGGAACCTAATTCTACCACAAAACTACATTTAAAAAGTGCTGAGAAACTCGGCTCAAACTCAAGCATCTATGGTAATACAATCTTGTGATAGTGACCTATGAGTAGATGTTTGGATAGACATACAGAATGAACACATGTAGGAGAGAGAGTGGGGGGTATAGCCATGAATATATGTTGATTTGACATAGGATGTTGCTATATGTATATTTTACCTTTGCTGCAAATATATCCAAGAAGGTAGTGGAACATGTGGAGGCAAAGTCATGAAAACTTTAGGCATAACCTACCACTTTGAGGGAATGAGTCTCTGGGTCTGGGGAGTCAGGACCATCGTATCAGGAAATACCAAGACAATTTGGCATGGCATAGTTCTTAAAGGGAACACTCTACATCCTACTTTGGTGAGTAGCAACCGGAGTCTGCAAAGCTCCTAAACAGCCCTCTCAGGTGTTTCTCCCAGTGAGGAAGAAGGAATGATAAAGACCATAAGACATATGCAAACACTGTGGATGAATAATGGACCAGACATCAGTCTCCACAATGCTGAGAGGGGAAGAAGTAAACGATGTGCCACTACCACTGCCAACTGCTCTGAAAAGGATCCTGGATAGAGTGGGAGAAAAGTGTGGAACAAACTCCATGTCATAAGAGAGATGAGGCTTACTGATAAGAAAGAGACTGGTGGAACCCTCAAAACTATGACTTTTAGTCACCCTTCAGGTCTGGAACTGAGCTCACCCCTGTGTTAGAATTACCCATCATTTGAAAGCAAAATGGTGGATGATTCTAACACAGGATGACAAAGTACAGAGGGCTAGGAAAGAAGAAGGGTTGAAGTGTTAGTCTGAGTAGTCTGGATAAACAAATTCAGGTAGACTCATGTGCATAAGAACATGTTTTATATAAAAGAACAACTGTGTATTAACAAAATATCCCATCCCAGTCCAGATCAAGCCCCTAAGTCCGATATTAGCACATATTTCTGATACCAGTCTGTAAATTCCTCTTCAGATTCATGCAACACATGCAATGATGTGGAGTGGGTGGCCAGTGGGTGGAAAGTCACAGGCCAGTGGGTGGAAAGTCTTGTGGATCCAGTGGGGGTGGAAGCATCTCAGCACTGTCTTGGATCTCCATGTGGCTCCTCTAGCTCCAGGCTCTGGTTCCATCTGCATAGCTCCAAGTGTCTTGTCATCAGGAATGTTGAAGCAGGGAGTGTGTATGTGTCCCACCTCCAGCGAACTATTGATCTTCTAAGTGCCTTCAAATAAAGTCATCGAGCTGTGACCTAATTGACAGGCTAAGTTCCACCCCATTCACTCCTGATGGTCTCAAGTTGACAACAGATGGTGTCACTGCCACAGATGGAAACAGGAAACACAAGGAAGAAGTGGGACAAGTGATGGTCCTTAGAGAGGCTTGCAATGAATGAGTCAAAACAAAATGTATATGACCTGTTGAATGTCAAATGGATGATCTACTTGGTAAACCTTCAGCTAATTGATAAGAAAGCATAAGCAGCCTCGATGCCTGATGGACAGCCACCTATCCAGAGCAAAGCTCCACTCTTAAACTCTCCCCCAAATCACCAAACTCAAGCCCGAATCATATCATGAACTCCTTTGCAGCGCCTTCTTGGTTCGGTGCCCCCGGTTCCTCCTGGCGTGACTTGCCCTTGCTGCAATGAGTGCCAACTCTAACCTGCTCCGCTCCTGATGTGTCCTCATAGCACATGACTGGAGGGCACCGGCATTGGAGGGTCCAGGACAATCCAGCCATCTAGGACAACTTGTCAGGGTACTGGAAATAGGCCCCTTTCCCTGGGAGGTAAATTTATATTAGTTTGCTATTTTAGCTACAGAGAAACTAATGGGAAAATTATAAATTTATTTATAAAAAGAAACTAAAAAAAAGAAAGAAGATTCCAGAGACATTGGAGAGACTAGTACACCATAAAGTATATGTTAGTGCTTGCTTAGGGTTTGGTATGAAAACAAAACAAACCCCGAACACACTCCCATTGAATCAATGGTGACTCACAGCGAACTTGGGCTTCCTAGACTGTAACTACGTAGGAAAGCAGGAAGCCCCGTCTTTCCTCTGTGGTGCTGCTGGCGCTCTTGAACTGCCTGCCATGCAGATCGCCACAGCCTAACGCATGAAGCTTGGGTATGAAGCAGGGGATTAAATGTGAAAAGGCATGATGGGTCTGACTGGAGTGATGGAAATGTTCAAAAACTATACCATGATGATAGTTGTACCATTCCTCAACTTTACTAAAATCCATTGAGCCGTTCACTTAACATGAATTACACAGTGTATAAATTATACTGTTCCTGAAGTTGCTCTGAAGGAGTTGCCAATGCCACGCGGGTTATAGCAAAAGGACGGACATCATGGTGCTGGCATGTGAATCAGTGGATTATTTTCCAGTGTCTAAGTCCATTCCCTATCCAAGAGAATTTTATAAGGAAGAGGTGTGAATTTACTGGGTAGGGTGTCACAGGGATAGGAGGGGAAGGGAGGAGGCAAGGGTTGGCTAACATAGAAAGAAGATTATAGAAGTGGAATGTGGGGAGCAGCTGAAAGTTGTTGGGGGCTTTTCACATCCTCTAGGTTGTTTTGCCTCTAGTGCTATGCTTTGTCTATCTCAATATGACAATAAAAAGAAATGAAAAGAAAGAAATGAAAATGAAAAATGAAAGAAAAAAAGAAGTCCTAGAGGAGACCAGAGACTTGAACTCATCAGTCAAAGAGTCTCCCTCTGTAGCAAACTACATGGCAAGTCAAATGGGAACTAGAGGTGACCGGTGGCAAACACTCAGACCAAACAGAATTGGTGGCATTATTAGAATGTCTCTATCTGCATCCTATTTCATCAACAAAACTACAGCAACCAACACTCTCTGGGGCCAGCCTGTTGGCTTCTCTGGGTGGTAATTTGGTGTTTGCCGCTGCCTTCAATTTTCCAGGTTCTGTTGGCAGAAAAATCCCTCTTCTGATTAGAAATCCTATTTTAGTTTACAGATGAGAACTGGCAATCATTCAGCATCTTAAATTTTAAGATTATCGCCTGCACCTTGACTCTGACCTACCATGAATTGGGTTTACAACCTATGAGTTTGGGCTAATTTTCATTTTCAAATTTGAGGGACTAGGTTGAAACCAAAAGTGGTCAGAGACAAGTAATTTTTTTCGCCCCTTGGACTATGAACATTTAGTCATATCAGAAAATAATAATAATAAACAATGATGGTCTTGTTGAAGATCTTGAAAACCCATTCATTTACAAGCACTGACTGACAGAACACAATGTGCAATTCCTGTCGCTGCAAGATTTGCAAGTCATTCCAACTTGGCCTGGCAGCAGTCAGGTTGCCAGATAAAACCCATGTGTGCCCCATGCAGTATTGGGATATCCTTTTACTAAGAAACCACTATGTATCTGAAATTCAAATTAGTCACTCTGTGATTTTATCTGCTGACAAGCCTACACCAAAATCTCAAGGGATCCAGAAAAATAGGTTTTATCAATTACTTCAGTGGAGAGTCACAAAGAGACGATTGCCGGGTGTGTGTCTGATTCATGAGGACCCCATGTGACAGAGTAGCCTTTTCTCGGCCCTGAGTTTCAGGAGAGGCGCTCTGGTGGCCTACTGACTTCTGCAGTGAACTGAACCCAAAGCTTTCTTCCAGGTAAAGATGAGGCTTTCTCAGCAACTCTTGGGCGTTCTACACTATCCTAGACGGTCCCTACGTGGAAAGCAATTCCATGGCAGTGGCCTTGGTCTGGGCAATCTCTGGGGAATCACCAGGTCTTTCTGCTCAGGAATCCTGGCATGGGTGCTAAGGTCAGGCTCTCAATCCTTTAGCAGTGTCTCTCACTTTTACAGCTGAGTCAGAAATAATAGTACTTCGAAAAGGGGAGGGCTACGGTCAGCGGGGTAATAGAACGCAAAGTATTCCCTCCTAGCTTGGAATTATAACCTCCATTTCTCATGTCTTCCTGCCTGAGAGGCCAGAGCAGATGCACCCAGGTAAGAATACTGACCCTCTACAGGGCAAAGCAAAATTGCCCACCAGGCTTTCCACAGGTGCATTCTTTGGCATATTTGCCCTCTGCAGAGCGGCAGCTGGGTTTCCACAGGGCACCTATGGTTGGTTGAAGCAGCGTTTAACCACAGCGCCACCAGGGCTCCTCCCGCCCACAAGGCAGACTTCACTTAGTGGCCGGGTGAAGGGCCAAGCCACCTCTTCCACATCCCTCACACCACACGTGAGGGCGCCTAGGACACCCGCGGCGAGCCGTCCCCGAAGGAGGGGCCCGACTCGGAAGTACGGCGTCCGGGTCGTCCTGCCCGAGCCCCCGCCGCGCGGGATGACGTGTCTGAACTCCGGAGGCGGAAGTCAGAAAGAGGTCGCCGCGGGAGGGGGATGAGGTGGGGCTGGCCGACTCTACGCATGCGCGCTCCGCGCACGCCTCCCGCCGCCCGTCTGGAGTCCGGATACCATTTGCCGAGTGAGAAACGCTCCAGTTCTCCGGGTTTTTGCTGAGGCCTAGCTCTGAGGTTAGCCGCTTCGCTCAGTTCAAGTCACGGAGACCCACGGGAGCAGTTGTCCCCTGCTCTGGAGGGACACACTTGATGGGAGCGAGTTTGGCTTGGGAGTTTGAAAGTCACGGACCTGTCTCTTAAGACTTTGAGCTCTAGAGCTTAATCGAGTTGACTGTTAGGTCACCACGTTTCTCGCTGAAAGATTGCCGAGGACCCCCCTCCGGCGGGCACCCACGTGCGGGCGCGTGGGCAGCCACCCTATCGCAGGGGCTTGCTCAAGGGTGAATGTTCACTCCGAGTTTCTCCTTCGCACGTTTTCTCCTTCAGCTCTCACGTGTGCCCACGTCTTCGTTTGCCAAGAAAAGTCAACACCACCTCCTCCAAATCGCCCACCCCTGTCTTCACCCCGCCTCAATTCCACGATAAAGAAGCCTTTATTCGGCGCAGTCCGTCCCACACAAGAACGCGCAGCTGCTTCCAAAGCTGGGGAAATGCATACTCCTCTATTTCAGGGTTTGTGCTTAGTGCTCCGCGTTTGTTTTCTGATCCCAGTCCGGTGTATCCCACTTTTCTCTCCGTTCTTAAATCCATCTTCAAATACTTGCTGCCGAACCTACTCTGATAAGGGCCCAGAGTGTCGCGGGCAGTGTGGTGAGCAAGGCAATTACGGCCCAGGGGCCCTGCAAACGGTGGGCGCGGGGCCGGCTGGGCACAGCACGCGGCTCCCGAAGAATTCCACATCGGAATTGGAATCTCGGAATCCAAATACTAGCGCCGGAACAGCCCCCAAGTGCCAGCGCAGCTGGTCCGCTGAAAACCCGGAAAGTGGATTTTCTTCACGCTCCCTCCCGGAAACGTTTGGAGGGGGGGGGGCGCTCTCACTGAGCATGTGCAGGAGGTGCTGCGCATGCGCTGCTGGGATCCGGTTCGATTTCTGTTGTGGGACCCGCGGAGTCTCCTAGCGTAACCGGAACTAGCCGTCGCGGGGCTGGCCTCCTTCGTCTGCGGCGGCCTGGTCTGGTCCCCGAGCCTCGCCGACCCTTTTGCCCCATAGGCTCGGCTGCCCGGACCCCGAAACAGCCGTCATGAGCGGGATGCTGCTGGCGTCGGGTCCACCTAGGTGGCCCCGACTGCTGCTGCTGCTGCTGCTCCTGGGGGCCGCCCCAGGGCCGCGTCGAGGCGACGCTTTCTACCTGCCCGGCCTGGCGCCCGTCAACTTCTGTGAGGAAGAGAAAAAGAGCAGCGAATGCAAGGTGGGCGCCCCCCGGCTGCACCCCGGGCTGGGAGAGGCCGCCGTCCCGGCGAGCGGGGGCCTCCGGGTCGGCGTGTGGCTTTAAAGGGGGCGTAGCCGTGGGTCGGGTCGCGTTTCCCCAGAAGCGCCTGGGCCGGGTCTCCTTTGGGTTGGAAATTCTGGAATGGCTCCGGCAGGGCGAGGTTCTAGAGGACTCCGCGGGCTGCCCCTGTGCTGGCCCATTGTCCGGGCCAGTGAGTTCCACTTCACGGGAACAGCGGCTGTCCGGCGAGTTCCCCGCGACTCCCATGGAGGCGGCTGCCCGCGGCGGGCGAGCCGTGGCTCCGTCCCCAGGCCGGGCCCCGCGCGGTCGGGCCGCCCTCTCGCAGCGCTGACCGCGACCAGGAGCCGTTCACGCCGTCGCTTCCTGTTGGGCCGTTCCGGGGCCTCGCGGCTGACTTACGGGCCGTTCTTGCCCGGACTTTGACGTCCGCCCTCACTTTGTAGCGCTTGGTTCCTGACGTGCGCAATAGCACTGAGAAGTAAGGGATGAGAAGGAATCGCTGGGAATGGTTGAGACTCGTGAGGTTTGCCTTTAACATGTGGGCATTCTTCATATGCAAAATGCACGTATACCGTGCATAAAAGCCCACAGTTTATCTGCGATTGCTTTAAAAGCCTGAAAAGGCACGTCGTGGGCAAAACGGCTGTTTTTTCTTTCTTAGGAAACTCTGCTCCTGTAAGATACACCCTCAATTTTTTCAGTTTAACTGACCGGAAGGATCTCATGAAAAACAGCCTGCTTCTAGGCGTAGGGCATGGCAATACTTGGGGGTTTCAGAAAGCTCCTCGAAAATTTCCCATTATTTTCTCATTCCATTTTTCCGTGAATAGTTTAGAGCCGCACCCCCCCCCCCACACACACACACGCACACATACATACACCGTTGCAGTATTGGGTTACATTGTTGAAACTTCTCATTTGGGGCATGAGGCTCTCTTTGAATAATTCTGACAGTTCAAACACCGTGCACAGTTTTGTATAAAACCCATTGTCATCCAGTAGATTCTCATGTTAGAGTAAAACTGCCCAGTTTCCAAAGCTGCTGCTTTCTCTGGAATGGCTCCAACCACTGACTGTGGTCACTGGGCCACCAGTGCCACTATTTGCCACCGATTGACGTGGTTATTGATTGATTTTTAAACTGGTGTTTCATTACTGTTAGTTTACTCCCAGAGACCTCATATGGCAGGGTTTCTCAGAGTAGGGATCCCACATCCACCCATGGAGTGGGGGCACTGGGCCATCCAAAGGGGGCTACAAAAGCAGATACCTACTGTTTAATCCTTGATGGGCTATACAAAATTTGGACCATAAGCAAAAACTGGCTAGGGGAATGCTCAGTAATTGTGTTTTGTTTTGTTAAAAATGGAGCAGGTGGCCAAATAGTTGGAACCTATTCCTAGGGTTTGCGAGACTAAATCTTAGCAGGACCAGACAGCCTCATCTGTCTTATCAGAGAACGGCTGGTGTGTTTGAACTGCTCCCCGGCAGTTAGCAGCTCAACACCTAACCCACAGCACCGGTGGACTTGTTGATATTTTTGCTGTCGTTGTGAACTTGGGGTCTATTTTAGGGCATTAAAGATGCTGTAAAATGTTTCCAGTTTCTATTTAGATTTGTCAGCTGTCCTGAATAATGTGGTGGATCTCCTCCAAGACTCTGTATAAACATCTAAGGATTTTGAGATTTATTTAAGTCAACTTCAGTGCTTTAGCCCTCATCCCTGCATTCTTGTGTGAGGACGCTGACCTAAAGATTATAGTGCTCTCAAAGGAATGGCAGCAAGAGTGGTTCGTGGAAACACATTGACTCTTTCCTTAAATATTTTAGTTATTAGAATTTAAAGCCTAGTGTTTGGCCCTTACATTTAGTTTTGATAGCAATTGTATATTACATTCTTTGCGCTTGAAAGATTAAAAAATAATGATTCTCTACCCATAAGAACCTCTCAGTAAGAGATATATGATCGATTACTGAAATATAAGCTATAAGAGATGTATGGCCGAAGAATTTTAAAACATAATTGAGGAAACATCTGTGGATTGGATTCTTTAGAGAAGTGTTCACTAGAGAAACAAAACCAGAGACACACTCATAAGTGTGTAAGAGAGAACTTTATATCAAAGAGCAATTATACAGTAAGAAAACAGCCCAGTCAAGTTCAAGCCCATAAGCCCAGTATTAGCCCATATGTCCCATACTAGTCTATAAATTCCTCTTCAGACTCACACATGCATGGAATGAAGATCACAGGACAGTGTGTGAAAAGTCTTGTGGATCCAGTGGGGGTGGAAGCAGCTCAGCACTGGTGTGAGTCTCCTTGTGGCTGCTCCAGCTTGAGGGCTCTTATGTAGTAGCTCCATGTGTCTTGTCAACAGGAATGTCTCCCGGGGAGAAAGAGTAGACTGAGGAAAACTGTTGTAGGATTTCCGAGACTCAGTTTTTTTAGGAGCAGTCTCTTCAGTTTCCTGCAGCCTGCCTGTTGGAGTTGCCCTGCCAGCCTTGCAGCTCAACACTGAATGCAAGGCTACTTATTGTTTTACACTTCTCACTTGCAGGGCATTTCGGTTGGTCTCAATTTGTCTCTTTTATAAATAACTGCTGTGCAATGTTTAGCACCAACTGCTAGCATATACCCAAATAAGAAGCTACTAGGTCAAAGAAGTAAGCATTTTTATAGTTCTCATTAATATTACCAGGCTTAATTACAGTACATTTCACTAAGTGATTACCTGTAGGTAGTACCCACAAAATTTTATCAATTTAATAATTTTATGATGGTACCTAAACCCTTTTTTATGCATCATGTCCTTCTGTATCTCTATTTTTTCTTTTAATGTTAATTTTTTAACAACCTTAATAAAGAACTGAGATAATGGTATACTTTACCTTCTGAATCCATTCTACTTTCTTAAAGTCATGGGATTGCATTAGTTGAAGTAAGTGGAATAAAGCCATGATTAATAGTGAAAATATCTTCACAGTAAAATGGGACGTTCTCATTCTCTACAATTAAAATTTTTGACAGTTTTAACTAGAGTGCATGTGTTTAGCAAATATTAACTGTGCTGTGTGGAATCTTGATGGTTAATAGTTGAAGATTAGTGAGCTGTTCACTTTTACTGCTTTTGCATTTCAAATCATTATGGGCTTGTGAGGTATGATGGGTCCCTATAATATGACCTTTGTAGACATTGTCTTGTAATTCCCACCAAAAGACTCCTACTACCCCAATCCTGCCGTGCATTGCAAGTACACAGGTACAGATAAGAGTTCAGGACACACGGAATCCAGGTCAGATAAATCCCTCTGGAACAGAAATGGGATTAGCCCTACAAGGAGGGTAGGAGAAGTGTGGGGATAGGATGAGGAAAGAACCCCTCCTACTGGGGGGAGGAAGGAGACAGTGATTGGTCTTATATGAAAATAATAATCATAATTTATCAGGAGGTTGTGAGAGGGAAGGGAAGATAAAAGAGGGGCTTAAGGGCTCAAATAGAATGTAAATGTTTAGAAAATAACGATGGCAACTAAAGTACAAATATGCTTGATACAATTCATGTATGGATTCTTATACTAAAGAGCCCCCAATAAAATGATCTTAAAAATAAAATTTTTTAAAATCCTACTGAGAGGATCGATCATTTTTAGCCACCTTCTTGGCTTTAACCAAGTCATCCCCGAGGTGAAAACAGGACCTGACTACTATGAAGAAGAAGAAATGGAAGTGGGGGTATATTGTTTGGACCCAGTATTTTTGCATTAGTGCTCCAGCCGAAAGACAGAAAGCTATCTAGACGATGTGAAACAGTAGCAGAGAATCAGAGGCAGCAGAACTTGGAGATGGAGATAGCAAAGTGGACTTCCCAGATCACAGAGCAAGGAAGCTGAGTGCCTTTGGGCAGGGAGCCTGTTGATGGAGTGATATTTCTCTGGGCACTTAACACTTAACCAGGGCAGCCTAAGGAGACCCAGGCCAGAGGACCATGAGGCCAGGGAGAAGCCTGCCTGTGGGTACAGTTGAAAAATTGCTGTCCTGGCCTCTGCTATATTGTAAGTTTTTCCTGATCCTGAATTGTAATCTGTTAATTTCCTAATTAACCCCCCAAATGTGAGCATTGTCTGCCAGTTTTCTGTAGCCATTGCTGTGAATCATTGAACCCAGCAGAGAAGTAGCAAGTGCTCTGGGAAGGGTGGCTCCATTCTGAATTATATAGATTGGAGAGAGAAATAAGCCGTGCCTTTGCTGCTCCAAGGAGTCAGCCTTGGATTTGGGTGGTTGATGTTGATTTTTTTTTTTTAGATCATTTTATTGGGGGCTCATACAGCTCTTTTCACAATCCATACATACATGATTCTTATGAAATTAAAGGTAGTTAGATGCCTATGCCAGGAGACTTTTTTCCCTTCTTAATTGGGGTTTTTTACAAATCTTTTGACAATCCATCATTCAGTTTTATAATGCATACTTATACATATGTTGCCATCAACTCTTTCTACTTGAGCTCTTGGTATCAGCTCCTCTTTTTTCCCCATCCTCGTGAATCCTTGATTAATTTTATATTATTATCATTGTTCTTTTGTGTCTTACACTGTCCATTGTCTCCCTTCACTCACATTTCTGTTATTTTGTTCCCTTGGGGGGTGGACTATATATCCAACCATGTGATGGGTTCCCCCTCTCTCTCCCTATCCCCCTACCCACACTTATCTTCCTACCTTCACGATATCACTACTCCCATGTGACAAGAGCTCTTATCTGTACCAATGTGTGTGCTCCAGTCTAGCTGCATTTATAAAGGAGAGCTGGATCATGGTAGTGGTCGGGCGGGGGAAGAATTCAGAAACTAGAGGAATGATGTGTGCGTCGTCAGTGCTATACTACGCCCTGGTTGAATTGTCCCTTCCTTGTACCCCTTCTGGGGAGGGATGTCCACTTGCCTACAGATGGGATTTGGGTCTCCATTCCAGTCCTCTTCATTCACATCGATATATTTGTTTTGGATCTTTTGATACCTAATATCTGGTTCCGTTGTCATCTCACAATCAGGCTGGTGTGGTTCTTCCACATGAGCTTATTTTCTTCCCCACTAGATGGCTGCTTGTTTAACGTCAAGCTTTTAAGACCCCAGATGCTATATCTTTTGATAGCCAAACACCCTCCACTTTCTTCACCACATTTGCTTATGCGTCCGTTTTGTCTTCAGCGATCATGTGGGGAAGATAAGTATCAAAGAGTGCCAGGTTATTAGAACAAGGTGTTCTTATTTAGGGAGGCCTTGAGTAGAAGCCCAAAGTCTGTCTATCTTAATACTTAAACTTGCAAATATTTGTTCATTAACTGCTCTTTCATTATAGATTATCTACATATTATCTACACATGTATATGCCTGTAGCTAAACTTCTATCAATAGTTTTTTCTTCCTCCTTCTTTGCTCTGTTTCCCTCCACTTTCCTCCTGTCCCACTGTCATGCTCACCCTCCACTTGGCTCTCAATTATTCCTCTGGGATACATTGCGCTTGATCAAACCCCAGTCAGGCCTCCTCCCCATCATTTTTGATCTCGTTCCCTCACCCCTGAGTTTGTTGGCTTCCAGCTCCCTCTTCCCAGACCACTTTTGTAGCTTGCCAAAAAAGAATTTGGATTTAAGAGCTAAAAGGAGCATAACTTTAAAACATCAACTCACAATTTTAAAAAACTGATGTACAGATTGTGTTCTTGGGAAAATGATTAAGCACTTTCCTGTGCAGTAGTAAAAATGACCAAATATACCCTCTAGTGGTTAAAAAAAGAATAGTTAAATGAGTTAATGACAACTCTGGAGGAAAAAAGAACCTTACTCAGTTATACTCTTAACTCTCACTTTTTGAAAGTTTTTTTTTAATAAACCATTTGTTATTTTGAGAGGGGTCCATATAAATATGAAATGAGGCCCAAAAGCAATCCTTAATGTAACTTTAAACAGGCAAATACATTTACATCTACTTGTCTTAATTTGACCATACAAGTAGTTTGAAGATTTCAAAATATTGTTTAATAGTCTTGTTTGTGTACTGGTTGGGCTGCTAAATACAAGGTGCACTCACTAGCTCTCTTTGGGAGAGCGATGAGGCTTTTTGTTCCAGTGAACACCCTCAGAAACCAAAGGGCCAGTTCTCTGTTCATGGGTCATTGTGAATCAGAATCGACTCAATTGCAGTGAGTTTTTGAGTTCTATGAATACAGTTATTTCAAGCTTTTTAATGCATAGGTTTGTGTTGGAGGTTGGAGGTTCAAGTCCACCAGCTGCTCCAAAAGAGAAAGATGAAACCAGTCTGTTCCTGTAATGATTTATGCTCTCAGAATTCTCTACAAGGTCACACTTGAATCCAAACCAACTCAGTGGCCTCTGGTTTTACAAATTTGAAATCTGTCACAGATTTGGCTGTGGTAAACTTAGATTCCAACGAATCACTCTTACTTCCTATGAAACCTAAGTTAAAATGTTTACTTCTACTTTGATCATTTAATATAGCTGGTGGGAGATCAAGATTTAATAAAGCAAGAAACAGTAAGAATAAAATGCTGGGGGAAAAAAAATAAAATGCTGTCCCACTGTCTTTGGTTTCCTAGGTAGGGAAGATATTAAATGTCTGAAACACAATAAAACACACACACGTGCACGCACACACACTACATAGAGGTGTTCCATTAGACTTAGGACCTAATGTCTCAAGTCCCAATTTTCCTATACCCCTTGAAGTTTTTTATCATGATACTCCCAAAATATATTTTATAGTTGCTTATAACTAATTGTGCTCCATTAGGTGACTAAAAGAACAAAATAAAGATAGAAGACTTTGGAATAAATTGATGAGATGTGTTTTTCTTTCCTTCCCCTAGTCTTATCTTTCATGTTTTTAAAATTTATTGCCTTTTCTAGTAGTAATAGAAATTATAAAGAGAGATTATAATGTCCGTGTTTTGGGAATATTAATTTAGTAATTTTTATAGCATCTGGAATTTAGATGGGGAAACTGAGGCTTAGTAAGATTGGTAATTCTCACTACCTCTGAGTCAGTGCTGCTGCAGAGTGACCTCTAGTGGCTCTCTGGGACTGTAACTGGTTCTCCCAGTAGAAAGCCCGGCTTTCTCCCTTGGAGCTGCTGGTGGTGTCCCACTGCCAACCATGTGGGTCAGAGCCCACCAGGGAACCTCTACACCTGCAGGGCGCCCGTGACGCTCTCACGCATCCATAAATGGTCACTTGTCAGGCCTGGATGCAAACCCAGCAATGTTTGGTTCTAAGACCACGTTGCTATATAGCTGTATCTCCCACCCTCTAAGTATTTTTCCCTTGCCTTTGGCATCTCCCTGGAAATTTATGATGACTCATAATCTTGGACTTCCACAATTGATAGCATATTGAATTAAAAGTTTTTTATCTGTTTAGTTGTCCTAAGCAGTCAGAAACACAAACCCTACTTTGTTTAGTAATCTAAATATTTTAATCTTTCTGTGATGAGGGAAAGAACCCTGGTAATCTAGGAGACCCACTTCTTGGTATTACTGGTAAGATAGTTGTGAGTTTTAGCATTCTTGTTGGGATTTTTTTTTTTTTTTTTTTAGGAATGTGTGTGTGTGTGTATGTGTTATAAATGTTCCATTCTTTAAAAAAAGCTTTTTTCCATTCTTTATAATTGTTCTCTCTGTGGGTTTCTCTAATATCAAGGACTCAGAATTCCCTTAGTTTTCCTTTCTTTTGGCTGTACTCAGTCTCTGAAACCCACCCCTTTCTATCTGACCTGTCAGCCTACTTTTCTTTGTTAAAAAAAAAAAATCATATTATACTGAATTTTGGGAGAAAACTAACATAGTAAATTAGGTTTCCATTTAACAACTTCCACACAAGTTGTTTAGTAACATTAACCCGGCTCACTGCCATCAGGTGGATTTGTAGCAACCCAGTAGGACAGAGCAGAAAGACTCGATCTTTTTTTCCCTCCAGATCATTTTATTAGGGGCTTATTCAGTCATCATACCATTCCATAGTTCAATCGCGTCAAGCATTATTGTGCAATTGCTACCAAAATCAGTTTCAAAACATTTTATTCCTTTTTGAACTCCTTGATATCAGCACCTCCTTACTTTTACCCCTTCCCTAGTCTACCCCCCAAGAACTCTTACTCTAGTTGTTGTTTCTGTAGGTTCATCAATCCTGGGTTTCTAATACCAAAAAAACATAGGAAAGATTCAGGAACACTACTCACAGGGACAAAACACAAAAGATAAAAACTCAATTTGAAAATAGCAACAGCAGAAAATATTAGTAACCAGATTGAGCCTAAGGAGTATCAGAGGCTCAAAAGGGATCACGGGACAAGATTTGAACTGTTCGAGTCAGATTTGTCATTTTAATGTGTTATAGATGTCCTTCCAGTACTCTCTGTCTGGTAACTAGTTTATTCTCATCTCTCAATTATGGTTAGAAGAAAATCACCAGAGGCATATTCCCTGTGTAAATCCTGCAGATGTATTTTGGGCTCCCGCTGTCATCCATAGCCTTCTGCAAACCATAATCTTATGATTCGAGCTCTGATGCTGTTCCCTCCTCTGTATTTGGATTATATAATTTACAATCTGTGGAAGACGGCTATTGAAGTGCTTCTTCAATGTGGACTTGCCATCTCACTTAGAGATGGCTGCTTGTTTGGAAACAAGTCCTTAAGACCCCAGGCGCTATTCTGTTAGCCAGGAACCATCTAATTTCCTCACACACTTTAATGTAGCACCCTATCTTCTGTGTTCCCTTCATGAGGGAATCTTGTAAAAGCCTGATCTTTTTTATGATCAGTTTTGTTTAACATTTTTCTCCCAGCCTAAATGTGATCCTTTTTAGGGTAGTTGATAGTGGTAGCTGGGCACCATCTAATTTTTCTGGATTCAGGGTTGTGGAGATTGATTATATAGTTCAGCCTTTAAGCATTTTATTAAACCACATAAACTAGTAGTTTCATCTCCTTTCTCCCAGTTTTTAACATTTACTTTACTGCCATGTTGTTAGGATCTCATTATTCCACAGTGCCTTGGAAATTGCCTTGTTTTACTTTAAGCCACGAAAAGCATTGTGAATATAGCATGTTAACAAATATAAAAGCTTAGAAAAGTTTGTGGGAAAATTCCCTTACCTTTCAATTTCATTTTTTCCATGAGTTTTTGAAGTCAAATGACTCTGAATGCTGAAGGATGATGATGGCAACAAATGTGCTTGGCTGAGTGGATATAGGTCTGTATTGTGATAAGAGCTGGATGAGCCCACAATAAAATGATTTAAAAAAAATAAAAAGAACTAAGTTATGGGCTTTTATTTACTGTCTTCAGAAGTAAAGGGGAAAGTGTCAGAGTAGGCAAGAGAGTGGAAGAAATGTTTGGAAAGCAGAAGTTGATAGCCAACAGTTGAGTTTACCTTTTTGTTTTAATTGTCCAGTTTTTCTGACATTTCTTTGTCTTAAAATGGAGCACATAAGCCTCTTAAGCACATAAATGGAGCACACTTGATCTTAGCCAAAAGGCCAAGAAACGATTGGAACACATAATCTCTGGCTGGTAAAGTTATTATTATGTTTGATAGTCATTTACCTTCTCCCTCCCTAAACCAATAGCAAAGAAAAGAATAATGAGTAGCTGTACGTAGCAGTTAAGAAAGCTGTGCTCGACTGAATTTTCTAGAGAAGCAAAACCTGGCATACTGGTGTGTATAATAAATAATTTCCTATCACGGAAACAGCTCAGCGTCACTCAAGTCCATGGGTCAGATGCCAGCTGGAGCAAGAGAGAAAAGTTCTCAGTACCTCTTATGAGAAGACCACACCTCCAAGGAGATGTCAATACATTGTCTCCTAATTGAGAGGTTGGACTTCACCCATACACATAGGTGCATCAAGTTGAAAAATTCTAACCATTACAAAAATGTGTTCTCTGGGCTGAGCCCCGGTGGCGTAGTGGTTGAGTGCAGGACTGCAGCCCATGGGCTTGGTGGTTCAAATCCAGCAACAGCTTTCCAGGAGCAAGGCTGGGTAGCTCCCACGACCACCAGAGAGCAGTGATGCAAAAAAAAAAAAAAATGTGTTCTCTTAGTGTCTTTTTAAAGTATTAGTCTTGCATATTACTGCTGCTCCGATGGGACAGGGAAAGAGGACTAACACTGTCCCTACAGAAACCCTCAGTGCTGATTCAGAATGTTAGAAGCTCCATTTATTCCTCTAACTTGTAGTTGCTATGTGCCAACTGTGGATCAACTTCCACACTGTCTTCTCTTATTCCCTCAGTCTACCCTCAGTCAAGATAACTGGTCCAAGAGCAAATATTTATTAAGAAAAGATCTGGGATTTAGAATGAAGTCAGTAATTTGTATGAGATAGAACACCGTGCTGTGGTAAGCATTGCGCACCTCCCTCCCCCACAGGTTCAGAAGAAAACAAAATGGGAGACCAGTAGTGAAGTAGACCCAGCTGGCAGACCAAGGAGGCTGCAGTTGAGGTGGACAACTACAGTCATCCTCAATTAAAATGATAATAACGATAATAAAGAGGAAGATGAGACAACCCTGGAAAAGGAGAAAAGCTGATCTCCAGAATTAGCACAGTACAGTAGTTCAATGTCTTGGTCACAACAGCAACATCAAAAGGACAAGATATACAAAGAAATAGTAACAGATGACCATTTCAATGCCCGAACAAAAGTAATGAAACACAACTGTGAGGAAGTTCTTACTCATATTACCCTACAAGAGGGAGATTAAAAAAAAAAGTGTGGAAAAATAGAATAATAATTTCATCCCATTTTTTTGTGTAAACTTTTTGACACCCCCTAGTATGACAAAGGTTTCCTAGGTGAAAAATTTGTAATAGCATATTGCTAGGTGGATTTGAACCATGACCTTTTAGCAACCACGAGCTGAACCACTGAACCCATTGTAAGTGTATTAATAATAGTTTTAAGAAATACTGAGTTAACAAACAGTAATGTGGTTTCTGTAAGAAGTTCTCATGGTGTCTAGAGTTATTCAAAATGTATGGTAGACATAAATGGAACCAGTAAACCAGAATTTGAGATCTACCCTTTCAATTTTATTTTTTTGAGAAGGTTAAATTGGAAATTGACATGTGCTTTGGTTTAAGGACAGAGTAGGTGGGGGATACGTCTGTAGAGAATAGTGAAAGTAAAGATTTTCTGGATTGGTTTGTTTTTTAAATTTTAGTAAAGAACACACATTAAAATTTTGGGTTTGTTAGTATTAAACTCCTATATATACAGGAAATCCACTCCCCACACCCTTTTTGAAAGTTTATACCAACTGGCTTTCATGGAAGACGATGTCAGTACTTAACAGTATAACCTCCTCTTGGCTTCCCTATTGCTCTGAGACAAGACTCAGACAGGACTTCACCCTCCATCCTTCTCTATCCAGTCTAACACCACTCATTCCTCCCTCAGCACTCTACTAATTCATGGCCATGACCACACAGAACACAGAAAATGCTTATAATTATAAGGGGGGTTTGTTTTGTTTTTTAAGGGAAGTTTAGTACATATCACAAGCCAGGATTAGAAAATACTAAGGATACAGTCACTGGTCACGTTGATACCTCTCCTCTTCTTGTCAAGCAGTCAACATTCTTTACTTGTCCTCAGCCTGTCAACTTCTTGGTCCCTTAGCCTCTGCCCCATAGGCAAGGAAAACCATTTCCTGCTGTGCCTCATAGTCTCAGTGTTCCTGCTCTATTCTCTCACGGCCTCCTTGCCTCAGTCTCGTGTGTCTCTGGTCTCAACCTCCACCACTTGTGACAGAGATCTGAAATGTACTACCCGGGACTCTCTTTCAAGTGGTCCTGGGATTCCTTTCTGCTCCCACTTCAAAGATGGTTCATCTTTGTAGCCAAAGATGTGGTAACTAAAACTGGCCAATCTGGTCTAGTCGTGTTACACATGCCCTATAGTGTCATCCCACTCAGTCATTTGTTGGGCATGAAAGAGGCATGAATAGGAGAACCATATTAAGATATTTCTTTTCACTGCAGCTGGTTTTCACAACTGGAAAGTAAAGAATTTTACTTGGGGGGGGGGGCATCACTGCCTCTGGTGGTCGTGGGCGCTACCCAGTGCCGCTCCTGAGAGCCGCTGCTGGATTTGAACCGCCAAGCCCACGGCCTGCAGTCCCGCACTCAACCACTTACGCCACCAGGGCTCAGCTCAGGATTTTACTTTTAACCGAACAAAAGACGAAAAGTGGAACATAGGGTTCCACATCTGTGTTGCAACCAGCCTTTACAGAGGCAGTGCACCCCCGAGCATCCGAGTCACCAAACTCCCTCCAGGAAAACAACTCCTGTCATCAAGCTGCCATGACTTTGAACTCTGTCTGTGAACACAATCTGCTAGCATAATTTTAGGTTTTATGTGTTAATTAGTATGAGTTGGTAAATTACTTCTTGGGTCTGAGAATGCTAAAAAACTCCAGGTAAATGAATGAGAATCACTTCCTTACTCTGTTCTTTTGGTTTCAAAGGCATGCTCTACTTTCTAATATTGGGGAGACCTGTAATATATAGCCAGTGGCAGTGTATCTTCCAAGTTATTTGAGAAAGCAAAAAGTAATAAATTAATTGTGTCATAGCCAAGTTAACGAAGTATACTTAAAGAAAAATAACTGTTTTTGAAATAGCGAGCTCTTAGACTAGCAGTTGCATAATATAGGAAACAGATAAAAAAAATTCATCAAGAAAAGGCTGGTGAAAGAGTACTGATGTTATTTTCTTCCTACATACTATTGGTGTCTAAATTCTGAATTCTGCCAGTGATTCTTGGTGATATAACCTTTTCAGAAAGATAGCATTGGGCAAGGTCCCAAGGAAATCAGCCAACTTGAAAAACCTGTGGAGCAGTTCTGCTCCATGTGTCACCCTGAGAGGGCCACCAGCAGCAGCAGGAATGGCCCTGTGTAGCCTTTGTGTAGCCTCGGCCCACCGTATTTGACTGGGCAGTTTGTTTTCATTGAATATTAAGCACCCTGCTTTTTTTTTTTTGGGGGGAGGCGGGGGTTGTATTAGCAAGTATTTAGGATACTGCCCCTACTGGGTAGATCAAAATGTCAAGTATGGCTTTGAAAGTCTGAGGCAGCTGTAAATATCTTAACTCCTAAACCTATTTGTTCCAAGGTAAACCGTTTCTATTTCATTATTTTGGGATAACATCAAAAGCACTTTGGGACACAACTTGTTTGCTGGATTTATATCATGAATAGTAATGAGCCCCTGTTGAAAGAAAGGTAACTGTTCGGATGAGCGTTCCACGTTGTGAGAGAAGTTTTGGAGCATCAATGGGAAAGTCTAGGAAAAAAGCTTAGACCTGGCCAGTAGCAACCTGTAGGGCCAGGAAGAACTGCCCTGTTGGGTTTTGAGACTATAAATGTTACCGGAGCAGAGCAAGTCATTGTTCCCCAAAAGGTGCCTGACTGCTAGCTCTGCAGTTGGTAACACAACACATAATCCACTATGCCATTAGGACTGCCTTCAGTAGGACAGTGGGAACTTTTTATTTGTTCCTATCTACTAAGATGTTAATACAATTTTTCTCTCTCTTATATTATTGAACTTGTTTCAGTCATTGTGTAGTTTGCTCAGGAGTTTTCAGACACATAAAGTTAGACCCAGGAGGTCGCAATTGATTAAGCACTCTTGCTGCAAACTAAGTTTGAGCTCTCCCACAGCTTCCTGGGAGAAAAGCTCGCTGGTCTGCACCTAGGAAGATTACAGTTTAGAAAACCGACTCTGTTGGTTGGAATCAACTTTCTGCTTAGGAGTGGACATGTACATGAGATTTCTAATGTAACTGATCTAAAAGTTTCTTATCAACTTGGCAACATTTTGTGATTATTCTGAGAATAATTTTTAATTGTAAAATTACTTTTGTACTTAAGAATGAAGTTGATTTGTAAAAGCATTTTCTATGGCCTTTTATTCTCATGAATGCTTTCAGTTAAGATACGGTAAAGCTTTGGAACATTTTTAGAGCTTGAAAATATTGGTAGTATTCACAATTATACATTATTTTTACATAGACTCTTCTGCCATCCAGTCATTTCCAATTGCTAGCAACTGTACAGGGCAGGGTAGAACTGGCCCTGTGGGTTTCCGAGACTGCAGCCCTCTACTGGAGTGGAGCGCCTCATCTTTCTCCCATGCTGACCGGTAGTCAGCGGGCCGACATGTGACCCGCTATGTTACTTGGACTCTTAAATGCATGTAAACCACCTGAGCAATGAATGTACAGTTCTTCTTGATATGATTGAACTATGTGACTAGTGGATGAAGTGCTAATGAGACTTTAAAAAAAAATCAACTCAGCAAGTGGTTTTATAAGAGAAAATGTTTTAACTGGATTGGTATTACAAATTGTGTGTTTTAGCTCCTAAATTCTATGGATGTGGTTGTAAACCCATTTGGAAATAGATGGGGTTTTTTATGTTAATGAAACAGCATTAGTGTAGTGTGTGTTTTGAGAAATATTAGACAAAGATGTCAAGCCTCTTGTGAAGATCAACAAGGTGCTCTAGGAAGGCAGGCGTCTTCTTCCTGATCAGACAAGGAGAGAAAGCCTTCCCCGAATTCAAACTTCTAGCCTCTTAAACTGAGACAGTAAAGTCACCCATATATGGTGTTTCTGTTATAACAGCACTCAATAACTAAGAGCTTTGGGCATAATATATTTCACATGTCAAATTCTTTTTAATTCTAAAAGCATGGTTTAAATTTTCTACAGTAGTTGATTACATTTCTAATCCTGTGCTTTCTCATTTAGGCCGAAATAGAACTGTTTGTGAACAGACTTGACTCAATGGAATCTGTGCTTCCTTATGAATATACATCGTAAGTTCTTTTTTTGTTTGTTTGCTTGTTTGTTTTGGGGGCGTGCATCACTGCCCTCGTAAGTTCTTATATAAAATTTTTATATTAACTCATCAGAATTTTATGCATTTTAATCTTTATTTTCTCTGCATTTACAGATAAATTTATATGCACTTAAAACTAATCAAACTCAGTATAATCAAGTCACTTCCAACCCATAGTGACCTTGGACAAAATAGAACTACTCCTTTGGGTGGCAGGGCCAGAAGAACTTCTTCCTTCTCCCACAGAGCAGCTCGTTAGAAGCCCAACACTCCATCCCTACACCACCACGACTCCTTTAACACTATAGAGAACTTAAGAACAGTTTTACTTCCCAACAGTAAAATAGCTAGTTGCCATAAGTACCGTATATTCTCTAGTATAAGCTGAGTTTTTCCAGCACATTTGGGGCGGGGGTGGGGGGGGCATCACTGCCCTCTGGTGGTCGTGGGAACTACCCAGGGCTGCTCCTGAGAGTCGCCGCTGGATTTGAACCGCCAAGCCCACGGGGGCTCAGTCCCCAGCACATTTTTAATGCAGCTTTTGTGGTAGATTCGGTGCTTCGGCTGATATTCGAGTCAGCTTATACTCGCGTATATACGATAGATTTTTTTATTATTATTATTATTATTTTATTTTGGGGCATCACTGCTCTCTGGTGGTCGTGGGAGCTACCCAGCGCTGCTCCTGAGAGCTGCCACTAGATTTGAACTACCAAGCCCACGGGCCGCAGTCCCGCACTAAACCACATACGCCACCGGGGCTCAGCCCTATACAGTAGATTCTTTTATTTTCAAAGTAGGGTTAAACTGTACATTTTTATGTTGCTTCGAGAATATAGAAGTACTAACTAAAACCATAGATTTCTTTTTTTTTACCAGAGTACATGTACTATTTTATTTCCTTTAACATTTTTAATTAAATGAAAAAATAAAAATTTAACCAAAATTTTTATATTCCATGTAATTAATCCCCAGAAACCCCACCTACTTTGATGTCTGTTTATTTCTTTCTGAGTCAGCATACATGCATACTTTTATGTATTTTTGTTTAAAACCAGCCAGAAAACACACTGCCACTGAGCTGATTTCAACTCTACAAGCGACCCTTAACAGAGTAGAACTGATGATTTTCATGAGAGCAGACAGCTTCATTTTTATTCCTTACAGGAGCTAGAGGGTTTGAACCATCCATCTTGAAGTTAGAATAGCAGTGTTTATACCACAGTACCACCAAGGTGTGTTAAACCAAAATAAGCTCATACTTTTATATTTGATTTGTACTTTTTCTCTCTCAGCTTTCAATTTTCTCTAGTAACTAAAACTTTTAAAGGAAAAAAATACATTACTGCAGAAAAAATCACACCCCAAAAAGAATATTTGATAAGAATCCATATACTTAGTAATATGTGTGAGAGTATAGAATTCATGTATGAACTGACCATAGTTTAATTATTGGAGATGTCAATATTTTTTCTAGTTTTTGTTTGTTTACTAAAATAAGCCAGCACTTCTGTTTGTAAGCCTTTGTGGGTATTCTTACGAAAATGCATTGTATCACTTACACATAACAGATGAATAGTTTTAATTTAGGGATTCCCCAACCAAAATTGTTTTGCTTTTTCTTAACCACTAAACAAAAAAAACCCCAAACTGCCCTTGAGTCACTTTCAACCCATAGTGACCTCACAGCCCCAGAATTCTTTAATCACTTGATCATCTCACTAACCTATTGCCATCACGGTACTGGCCTCAAATATTATATCCCCCAAATCATTCAAGGTGAACACAGACTGGATTCCACAATTTACCTACAACATTTACCAACATTATCAAAATCTGCTTAATACCAGGAGGCAGCTGAGTAGTACAAATGGTTAAAACTCAACTGTAGTCAAAAAGGTTGGCGGCTCAAGGCCACCCGGAAGCTTTAAGGATCTGCTGTGGTAAGGTTGCCACCTTGACAATCCTCTGGAGCAGTTCTGCTCTCCCTGAGTTGGAATTGACTGTGTCACAGTTAGCAGCAGTATTAGGACGAGAATCAGTGCACACAGCGCAGAGGGATGGTCATGGCTTCTTCCCAGTGCCCTGCTCGCAAACAGTGTCCAACCCTTACATTGGTTAGTGTGTCAGGATGATGCCAACCCCCAGGTAAACTTAGCACGTCTTCCTGAAATAGAGTTGTTAAGTAAAGTTTTGAGTTAAAAGGATTTGACGAAAGGAAATACAGTGTGCAAAATTTGCTTGTTGAATAAAGATGTATTGTTTTTTCATAGGAATGAATAAAAGCTAATTATAATGGGTTGAGTGTTAAAAGGAGCCCTGGTAGCATTGTGGTTAAGTGCTCAGCGGCTAACAGAAAGATAAGCAGTTCAAATCCATCAGCTGCTCTTTGAAAAAAAGATGTAACAGTGTGTTTTCATAAAGATTGCAGCCGTAGCATCAAAGAACTAAAAATCATAATATTAAATGCCCACCTTCCTGATACGGTCACTGATGACAAATGTGTGCATAAGCAAATGTGGTGAAGAAAGCTGATGGTGCCCAGCTGTCAAAAGATAGAGCATCTAGCATCTTAAAAGCATAAAAGTAAACAAGCAGCCATCTAGCTCAGAAGCAACAAAGCCCACATGGAAGAAGCACACCAGTTCTGTATGACCACGAGGTGTCGAAGGGATCAAGTATCAGGCATCAAAGAACTAAAATATATATCATGATAAATGATGTGGCGTACAGATTGGGGACCCAAAGCCCATCTATAGGTGAAGGAACATCGTCTTATAGAAGGGTCACAGGGAGGAGACAAGTCAGTCAGGGTACGGTGTAGCAGTGATGAAATATGCAACTGTCCTCTAGTTCTTAAGTGCTTCCTCTCTCCACCCCAACCCCCCACTATCATGATCGCAATTCTACCTAACAAATCTGGCTAGACCAGGGGATGTACACTGGTACTGATAGGAGCCGGAAACATGGGAAATTTAGGACAGATGATCCCTTCAGGACCAGTGGTGAGAGTGGAGACATAGGGAAGGTATAGTAGAAAGGGGGGACTGATTGTAGGGCTCTACATATAACCTCCTCCCTGGGGTACGAACAACAGGGAATTGGGTGAAGGGACACATTGGACAGTGTATGTTAGGACAAAATAATGAT
The DNA here is from genome assembly GCA_004026705.1 of Nesogale talazaci. Lineage (NCBI taxonomy): Eukaryota > Metazoa > Chordata > Mammalia > Afrosoricida > Tenrecidae > Nesogale > Nesogale talazaci. Next base: position 36,312 of record PVJH01017841.1, read on the forward strand.
AATTTGTAAATTATCAAGGGTTCATGAGGGAGGGAAGGGGAGTGAGGAGGTAGGGGAAATAATGAGGAGCTGATAGCAAGGGCTTATTAAGTAGAAGAAGGATGTTTCCAGAATGATAGCAACAAAGACACAAATGTGGTTTGCATACAATAGATGTATGTATTAATTGTGATAAGAATTGTATGAACCCCCAATAAAATGATTTTTAAAAAGTTTAGGGGTGGAGTTTTGCCTGTCAATCTGGAGATAGCCAATGGGACCTCTGTGTAGGCATGACCTTCTCCTGAGATTTCTAGGAAATCCAGTATTTTCCTTCTTGGAGATGGAAGACACCTCTCTCTCTGCTCACTTTCTTGGGGACGCTACTGGCAGTGCTCGCTGCCTAAGAGACTTGACTGACAAGACTGGCTCCTTGCAAGACATCCCTGAGGAGAAGCCACATGGACTTAACTCTGATGCAACCAGAAGCCTGGACCCAGAGAAGCCACGTCGAGACTCCTGCCTGTGCTGAGATGCTTACAACATTACAGGATCCAAGGACTTTCTTCTACGCACTGGTGTTTGGCATCCTTCTGCATTGGCATCATTGCATGTGTTTCGTGAATCTGAAAAGGACTTTATAGACTGGTATCAGACATATGGGCTAACATAAGTCTTAATGACCTTGCACTGGACTGGGTTGGGATGTTTTCTTAATCTACAATTACCCTTTGTATAAAACTTCCCTAAATATATACATACAGACATATAAATAAGTATAAGTAAGTAAATAAAATCAATTGGGAAAAAAAATTATAGCCTTAGAAATGCTAGCGGGCAGTTCTTTCCGTCAGGCTGCCATGAGTTGCTGTTGACCTAATAACAATACGTTTATTTTTTTAAGAGTAATTTCCAGAAATCAACATATTCTAAGACAATTTTCAGAGTATTATTCTGAGTAAGTGTACATAGTACTTGGAGTGTGAATATATTTTTTATTTATCTGTGCTGCTTAAATGATCAATGTATAATCTGTTTTCAAGATATGCTAGGTTTTTGACATCTCATTGTTCCTTTTATTTATTCTTCCCCCCAGGTTTGATTTTTGCCAAGCATCAGAAGGTAAACGCCCATCTGAAAATCTTGGTCAAGTTTTATTCGGGGAAAGAATTGAACCTTCACCATACAAGGTTTGTATTTAGTATTACATAAAACTTAGTAGTTAAGACATTTTCTTTATCTTCTAAGGGAGAAATTCGAGATAATTCAGTTCTCATTCCAAGGTAGAATTCATTTTCTTTTGCGTCCAGGATTAATCTTTCAAAATCACAGTTTTCCTTCTCATGATATGCCACAGTTAAGAGTTTTCTTGTGTGTTCATATATACAGCCACTATTATAAATTATAAACAGAGGTGTAGGTGAGCATGCTCAAGTTCCTGTATCCCCTCACAGAGGGACCTGGAACCACCCAGTTTCGTTTGTTTCTTGCTAATCTGTCATGACTTTTTTAATCTATATGTATAAGCATATATAAGTCAAATAACATATTTATATTGTGACATACTACTCTGCACTTAAACAACAACTTTCTACCTGGGGCAAAAGGAACCTTTGGGGACCCAGTGGTTAAGTTCTCGTTGCTAACTGCAACCCACCTGCTGCCCTTTGAAAGAGTTGAGACGATTTGCTTCTGTGCAGATCATAGCCTGGAAACTGTGAGGCTGTTCTCTGCCTGCTGCTCTGTCAGGATGGATTCTTTGTCTGAGCTTGATTTACCTTGGCTTTCTTTCCTCGGGAGCTTGTTTTTTTGAGGTAATTTCACCCCAGGTTTTTCCCCCAGCCTAACATGGTAAAGCAGTGGTTCTCAACCTTTCTAATGCCACGACCCTTTAATACAGATCCATATGTTGTGGTCACCCCCAACCATAAAATTACTTTTGTTGCTATTTCATCACTGTAATTTTGCTTCTGTTATGAATCGGGCGACTCCTATGAAAGGGTCATTGGACCCCCAAAGGGGTGGTGACCCAAAGGTTGAAAATCGCTGTGTTAGCAGGACTCCCCACCTCAGTTTCTTGTCCTTCTTTTATATGTCTCAGATCCCATAGTTAGCCTCATTCCATACTTTCTCACGGGGTTCTCAGACCACATTGAGCACATGTCTGTAAATTCTCAACACGTGATTAGTTTCACCAACCATTATATTCTCCCAACACTGTGTTGCTGTATGTGAAGCACTGGTGGGAAAAGACAGATAATGGTGCCAGTTGAACCTGTGACAGATTTCTAATTTTTAATCATCAGGATACATCCTTTGGGAATACTCTGATATAAAAGCCTATAACCTAAGCATACCAGTAGCTCCCCACTCACCCCCTAGGGATGTAAAGTCATTTGTTGAAAGAAGAAAGCTGAAGGGTGTGGGCAAGGGTGGCATTGAATGAGGGAGTCATAACACCTCCCCACATGCTCATTCAAAATCATTATTTTGAAAGTTAACATATTCTTTTTCTAGCAGAGGGTGATTTGCAGCCATATTGATTAAATTGTGTGATCAACTAAAATACTGCTCTGGTCTGTCAGCTCCATCTGTCATTTACTTATGCCTTGATCTTAAAATATGATTGAGGAAGACCATCAAGAGCAGTGAAAGACAGTGAATGTAAAAGACTATTGTCGTGTCCTAGCAGGAAAGAGCCCATACCTAAAATCTTAAAGGGAAATACAGCTAAGTATTCAAACCCCATGCAGAGACGGTGCTTTTTGAAAATTTCAAGACAGAGTACCGCCTGTAGTATGATCCCGCTTGCGAGACATTTCTATTTCTGTGGAAAGACTGTTGCTTATGCAAAGGACTCTTCGTTAGGTCTAGTGCTTTTCAGATTTAGTCCTAGGAGGGAGGGTAAAATAGAAGAGCACGTAGCATTTTCTCGAGATTTCTGGAATATATGAGGATCAAGATTTGTTCTAAAACAAATTCTGTAAGCCTCAGTTTAAAGAGGCAAAGTTGACATTTCTGAAAGCAAGTCAGAGATCAACAGAAAGATGGGGCTATAAGATTAGGCTTATTTCCAAGCCAGACATAAATGTGTTGGCCAGGATTTTTGTATTGGTTTTCCCTTCCCTTGTTTTCCAAGATTTTGCCATATTTAAGATCTGCATTTAAAACAATGTTAACTATCAGCAATAAAGCAAAACTCAGTCTAATGTGGTATTTTTTATCAAAGACTTCTATTAGATCAGGAACACAGTCTGCGTTATCTGAAGCTGGAGCCACATTTCATGGGATCATAAAATCTCAGCTCAAATCCACCCAGTTAATGCACTCACTGAATACCTTCCATATGTTAAGCATCATGTGAGGTATGGGATACAGTGGTGGACAAAGCAAACATCTCTGCTCTCATGGACTTTGTATTCAGATAGAGAAGGAAACCAAATAAAATTATATAGTGTGTCAGTTGCTGCTGTATTAAAAACCCTCTATGAAACTTAGTCAAGGAAGGTGGATGAGGAAATTCCTGTTGCAAACTGCTCAGGGAAGATCTTACTGGGAAGGTGACATTTGATTGAGAAACTAGACACAGTTAAGGAAGTGCTCCATATAAATATGTAGGGGAAATGATGAAACAGCATATGCAAGGTCTTGAAGTATAAACTTGCCTCATGTGTTCAAGGTACAGATAACAAAGTGTGAAACAACTCAAGCGAATGAGCAAAATAGAGCATAATAAGAAATGAGATTAATTAGCAGCCACAACAGATTGTGATTGATAGACCATTAGAAGAACATTGACCATTATGTCTAATGAGATGGGTAAGCAGTGGAAGCTTTGAAGTAAATGTAGGCCCCTGTGGCCGCTGTGATGAATGACTCATGGCAGGCAAGGGCAAGCTGGGAGACCACTTAGGAGGCTTTTGTTGTCATCCAGATAGGACCCAATATAGTGTAGACCATAGGTTCTATGCCCACTTTGACTTAGTACCTCCTGGGAATGAAAACCTCCTATTGTACTATACCCACAATCCAGGATAGAGTGTATGTATCTGCATTTTTCCCCGTGCCCCTCCGGGTGGTACTGCTCACTTTGGGCAGCACTAGTGTAAACCATGGCTTTAGTAGGAAAAGAGAGCCCTGATAGGGTAGTGGTTACACATTGGGCTGCAGTCCACATCGCCGGCAGTTTGAAACCACCAGCAGCTTCACAGGAGAAAGACTGAACTTTCTGCTCCCTCAGTAAACAGTTACAGTCTCAGTAACTCGAAGGAGGTCGCTGTGAGTCAGCATGGACTCGGTAGCAGCGAGTAGGAAGACTTGTGAAGAGCCCCAAATCTGCCGATGTCTTGAAGCTGAGGCCCCAGAATTTGTTGAGGGACGAGATGTGGAGTTTCTGCTCTGTAAGACAAGAGTCTGGGAAGAACAATGTAGGGGTAGAGAGCAGGGAAGAATTCATTTTTTAGGCTGCAGTAAGTTTGCAATGGTTATTGGACCTAAAAGTTGAGAGGCTGAGTAGATAGCTTTGATATGTGAGTCTGCTGTTTTGAGGTGTGGTTAGGGCTAGAGATAAATCTATAAAGGCTTTCATGGTTTTGTGAAAAATTGGAATTTTTATGCAAACTTTTTAAAGATGCCTTATATATATACTTGAGAATCGTCAGTATATTTAAAGTCAGGAATTGATGCGCTGTCCAAGGAAGTGAGTATAGATGAAAAAGGGAATTTGAAAACGTGTGCCCTGGCCCACTCAGCTATAATAAGCTAAAAAGATGATGGTGATCCAGCAAAGCAGAATGAGAAGGAAGGAGCCCATAGTGCAAAAAGAGGAAGTCAGGAAAGTGTGATCCCAAGGAAACCACGAAAGTAGTTCTGAGGATTCTCAGGAGGAAGAGCATGCTCTAGCCCATTGCTCAGGGTCATTTGAGAGAGAGAGGCTCGCCACAGAGGGAGAACCAAGTTTCCAATAGAACGAGTTCCGTGTAACACTGCGATGAGACTGGTGGTGTATTGGGAGTACAATGTACTGATGATACAGTGAGTTCCAGAGCATATAGGGAAAGGTTAAGAAGGTGAGGGGTAGGAGATAAGAGCCAGAAGGGGAAAGTGTTTGCCCACTGTGGGATTCAAGTATGGGAGAGGAAAGGTGGTGCAGAAATCCTGGACCTACTGTAATAATGGTTTATGAGCAGAAGGACTCTGGTGGCACCATGTGTTGGGCTGCTAACAGGAAGATGGGTGGATAGAGCCCAGCAGCTGCTCTGCAGAAGGAAGATGATGGTCTCTGCTTCCTTAAAGGCTTACAGCCTCAGAAGCCCGCAGAATCAGATCTGTCCTATCCTACTGGGGTTTGTTTGTTTGTTTGAACACCCCCCCCCACACACACACACACACACCGGGTTTTTCTGGGTTGGAATTGACAGCAGTGGGTACTAATGGGTAAGAGCCACAATGAGCGAAGCTGTATGGTTTTACAATAGGAAAGGCTAGGTAAGAAGTCTGATGACTATTTCTAAGACTCTCATCAGCCCAAGTAGACACTCTGTACCCGTTAAGCAGTAACTCCTCATTTTCTGTTCTCCTTTGGCCCTGCCAACATCTAATCTACTTTCTGTCTCTGTGCACTTATCTAGTATAGATTATTCATATAAGTGGAATAGTACTTATTTGACCTTTTCTGTCAGGTTTATTTCACTTCTGCTAAACATAACTTTTTAAGTCTAATATCTGTGCCTCTGGTTTTTATATTGTATATTGCCTTTTTCGCTTCCACTGCAAAAAAGTTAGCCTGATCTTGCTATATTCACAGTGGCAACAGTGTGGCCAGAACTAAGTTGCTGGCTAATAGGGGGCAGCAGTGGACTACGCTGGAATTTGTTTTTCAACCATTGCACAAAAAGGGTTAGGAATGTTATCATATAATGTACCATATATGCTCATGTATAAGCTGAAATTTTCAGCACATTTTTAATGCAATTTTTGTAGTAAAATTAGATACCTCCGCTGATATTCAGGTTGGCTTACACTTGGGGATATACAGTATAAAAGAATGGACTGCTTAGAAGTGAAACAAGATGCAAGATGTTGCTTTTGAATTTATGAAAAGGATATGTAATCATAAACGCTATAAAGTTGGGCTGAGCCCCGGTGGCGTAGTGGTTGTGCGCGGGACTGCGGCCCACTGGGGCGGAGGCTCAATTCCAGCAGTGGGGCTGGGCCTCCTACTCCCACCACCAGAGAGCAGTGATGCCCCCCCCCCCCAAAAAAAAAAAAACAAAACTATAAAATTAGTTTAGAGAGTTGTAGCTCTCTGAAAACAAGAAAATATATTTAAATTAAGGCGTAATGACCATAAACCCACATCCTGTGATAGATTATTACTATCTTCACATTGATGGAAATGAACTAGATTCCAGGCTCCAAAACTAAAAGCATATTGAAATAATCTTTAGTTTTTTAAAGAACATTCAAGTTTTGGTTTTAATTTTGTTTCAATATGAAACAATTTAAGAGCCTGAAAGATGGTAATCTTCTCAAATATGTATTAAAAGAGTCTTGTTTACCCTGACTAACCATCCAAATTTGACTTTTTGTTGTATAACCAGTCTATCTTATTTGCTGCATAATCTCTGTTATGGTAGTTTGGGAGCATTTAATAACTATTTGGTAAATAAATAAAAAAATTCATGAATTACTGGATAGCCATCTATTCCAGAATCTCTAAAATAGTCATTGTCAAGAGTAATTGCTATTTTGTTCTACATGTGGCTTGTTTATTTCCCTCTAGGATTTATTTACATCTACAAGGGGTTTACATTGGGACTGTCAAAAAGGAAAAACTGTTAGCAATCAAAAGGAAAATAGATTGCAAACTTTGTTTTAGAGAAACTGATTGTGGTTGGAATTTTAATCTCATTGAGCTCTGAGGAACTTTAAAATGTTTTATTTAAGGTTAATATAACTGTACATAAGTAATTTAATGAAATCAAATAATTTTACACAATGGTATTAAATATTAAGGAATTTTCCCCATTAACTTATTTTTCACTTTATTTTAATACAGTTTACATTTAATAAGGAGGAGACCTGTAAGCTTGTTTGTATGAAAACATACCATACAGAGAAAGCTGAAGACAAACAAAAGCTAGAATTCTTGAAAAAAAGCATGCTACTGAATTATCAACATCACTGGTAAGACGTGGAGATTTTAGTGGGTTTGTTTGACATTCTCCTTTCAGGGTTAATCCTCTTAAGTCATTTCACTGGGTATATAAAGCATCAGATTAACTGATTTTTATTAATTTAGGAAGTGAATTTTTCTTGCCACAGGACTATTATGAAAGTTAATAGCTTCATTTAAAGTATCATCTTTAAGTGTGCTTATCTTTCTGTAATAGCTGGTTCTTTTTTGCCACATAAAAGTATAACAATTTTAATCGTGTATAGTTAACTGGACAGATTTATGCTTTGGAAAGAGGACTTATATCAGTCTTCTAAAGAAATATTCTTTTACATTCATAGGCAATGAAGAAGAGTAAGAATATAAATTTTTATTTTATTTATTAAGTAATGTCTACAAAAAATAAAATAGTTAGCTACCATTTTAGAAATATAGAGAACATTAACAAGATCTTTATTAGTTTTTTGTCAAACTCAGAGATCATTTAAAACTATATTTTTGCTACCTGAATAATTGCTTATTATACCGTATTGAAAAAACCTTTCATAATCTCATCCTGAAGTGTAATCATTCTGCCAAATAATTTTGCTTGCAACTTATACTCCGGAATTTTGTTTTACTTTGGAGTTTTTTTCTCTTCTTCAAAGCACCAGGTGCTGAAGGAAAACTTAAATATTCTTAAATATTCTCTTAAATATTCTCTTAAATGTCTATACTATGAGTATTTTAAAATGTACCATTTTTGCACCTGTAGAGACTTCAATTCAGACATGAAGTTGAAGCCTTCTCCCTTGCCTCCGCAATTTCAGACTTCTCTACTCCTTTACATATGCATGCCTCATTTAAAAAAATAAAACCTCTGAAAGAGCCTTAGTGGATGAGGTGCCCCAGAATTCTGTAATGAGGATAATTGTCCAAATCTGGGGAGTATCCATCTGAACCACATAGAAATCAATTCCCCAGAGGTAAGAAAAGACTCTGTTGGAAGAAAGAAGGAAATATGTGTTGTCAGGAAATTGCCCATTATGGTTTTGTTTGTTGTTATTTATGAGAATATACCTAGATGATACCAATTTTAACATTTTACCAAATTTGAGTGGCTCAAATGGCTAAGTGCTTCATTAATAGCAAAAAGATTGGCCGTTTGAACCCACCTTACGCATCATTGACAAGCCAGTCTGTTTCCAAATATACTACAGCCTTGAAAAATCTATGGAGCACTTCTCCTGTGCACACACAGGGTACCAGGAGTAGAAATCGACTCAACAAATAACCACCACCGCTTTTTAAAAAATTATTTTATGGTGGGCTCATACAATTCTTATCACAATCCATACATCCATCCATTGTGTCAAGTGTATTTGTACATTTGTTGCCACCATCACTTTGAAAATATTTTCTTTCTACTTAAGCCCATGGTATCAGCTCCTTATTTTTTCCCTCCCTCACGAACCCTTGATAATTTATAAATTATTATATTTCATGTCTTACACTGTCCAATGTCTCCCTTCACCCACTTTTCTGTTGTCCATCACCCAGGGAGGGGTTATAGGTAGATCCTTGTAATCTGACCCCCATTTTTCCCCCCACCTTCCCCTTCCCCTCCCCCTCCTGGTATCGCAACTCTCATTATTGGTCTTAAGGGGTTTATCTGCCCTGGATTCCCTGTGTTTCCAGCTCTGATCTGAACCAGTGTATATCCTCTGCTCTAGCCGGATTTGTCAGGTAGAGTTGGGATCATGATAATGAGGAGGAGGAAGCATTAAAGAACAGAGGAAGGTTGGATGTTTCATTGTTGCTATAGTGCACCCTGACTGGCATGTCTCTTCCCTGTAGCCCTTCTGTAAGGGATGTTCTCTTGCCTACACATGGGCTTTGAGTCTCTACTCTGCACTCCCGCTCATTCACAATGATGTGATTTTTTTTTCTGTTCTTTGATATCTAATACCTGATTCTGTTGACACCTCAAGATCACACAGGCTGGTGGGCTTCTTCCATGTGGACTTTGTTGCTTCTCAGCTAGATGGCCACTTGTTTATCCTTAAGCCTTAAGACCCCAGATGCTATATCTTTTGATAGGTGGGCACTATCAACTTTCTTCACCACATTTGCTTATGCACATGCTTTGTCTTCAGCGATCATTTCAGGAAGGTGAGCATCATGGTATGCCAGTTAAATAGGACAAAGTATTCTTGCATTGAGGGTTTACTTGAGTAGAGGCCCAATGCCCATCTGCTACGTTATTAATAAACATAAATATATACACATGTATCCATTTCCCGATCGTCATATATAAATAAATTTGTACATGCCTGTATTTGGACCTCTACAAATGCCCTTTGTCTCCAACCACCATCATTTTTAAGCATAATGCTCTGTGGCATTAATTATTTTCACAATGTTATGCAGCCTTTACCATTGTTTCCCCAAAATTTTATTACCTCAGATAGAAACTTTGTACTCATTAAGAAAGAACTTCACTCCCTCCATCTCCCAGTCCTTACCAACATCTAAACTTCTTTTGGTCTCTATGATTTACCTTTTCTAAATATCCACATAAGTGGATTTACATATCTGTCTTTGCGTGCCTAACTTACTTCACTTAACATGAGATTTTCAAGGTTCATTTATGTAGTATATTAGACTTTTGTCACTCTCTGTGCTGTTCTTCCATGTAAGCAGAAACTCTAAAATGTCCTGCCCCTTTCTTTGTTTCTGATTCACCAAAGGCTTTTTTCCTAAGTTAGTGGAAGAGCTTTTCTTAAAGTCAGCACAGTGTAACTTGTGATGTTGTTAGGTGCTGTCTCGTTGGTTTCCATTCTTAGCAACTCTGTGTGCAACGTAATGAAACGCTCCCGACCCTGCACCTTCTCCACAGTTGTCAGTATGTCTGAGCCATTATTGCAGCCGCCTCTTTGAGAGTCTTCTCTTTCTTCCTCTGCAATTCTGCTTCACCAAGCTTCTTGTCCTTTTCCTTGACTGACTGGTCTTTCTTGGTAAAATGATCCAATTTCTTGTGGGGGGGGGGGGTTAGGGTTAGGGTTTGTTTGTTTTCTGTTTTTTGGCACCACTGCCCTCTGGTGGTAGTAGTAGGAGGCCCAGCCTTTGCTCCTGTGGAGCCGCTGCTGGAATTGAACCTCCATACCAGTGGGTCGCAGTCCCACGCACAACCACTACACCACCGGGGTTCAGCCCATAACTGCCAATTTATGTCATTATATAAACCAATCTGTTGTGAATCATTGCCTAGCCTATTGGCATAAAGCCTTAGGCATCACAGCTAGCAT